>VZRZ01011485.1:1324601-1378750 GCA_013398175.1 Climacteris rufus | reverse complement strand
GTGCGTTTTGTTGGGGGGGGGGGGGTTGGTGACCTGCCATGAATGCTTGGATGTGAGGCAGTCTCTTTACAAAAAAAATATTGTTTCATTCCAGCTGAAAGAATTGAAATAGATTGAAACAACAAAATGCCAACATCTGTTTCTTAAACCAAATTAAAACAAGATTATCATTAAATCATCTAATAATACAATAAAAAGACATAATATCTTCCACTTCCTTGCTAAGTCTAAAATAAAAATGTGTCTGCCACTTTCCTTTTTGATTCCCTAGTCATTCCTTGGCCTAAAAGTCGCAATGAAGTTTCAAAAGAAAGGCTTATTAGAAACATAATAGTGTAAATAAATGATTAGTCATTCTGTGGCTACAGAAATAAATATCCAAGTCTGACTATAATCATTTATTCAGACATTTCTCACCTCTTATCTCTTTCACTGTCTTTTAAATTCCAAATGCAAAGCAGAGTGTCACTGTTCTGGAGTAAAGCATTTAGGGTAATGAAACTCATTCATATTAGGGCCTCTGGCCATTATGCATCATATTTACAATGAATGATAATCCTAATAATTAAGGAAGCCTGTGCATTTTAACCCTTTTCTACTCCAGATTTGAAATTCACAGCAACCACAAGCGTGTAACTTATTTGCCTGCCAACCTGGTACAGTCCCCAGGTAGACATTAATGCCTATACCTGAATTATTTAAATGAGAAATCATACAGAAAGTTAAGGAATTTTTTCTCTAGCAAGGCTGGTTGAGACTTTTTTATTCCATCTGGAAACATGACATAAGCTGACTTATGTATGTATCTGATTTTAAAAAATAAATTAATAATTAATGTCAACTTTTGGATTTTACTTTCTCTTCACAATGTTTTTTATTACAAAGTACTGCCTTGAATACTAGTTATTTTCATGTTTCTTAATTTCTTTTTGCTTTCTAATCTAGTATCATTTAAATCAAGTTGTACTAAAAAAACAGTGTGGTTTTAAAGGCAAATTGACTCATCAGTACTGCTCTTTCCACCTCCCTCCATGCACTGTGCTTCATCAGTATTTCCTTTAAAGAAAATAATGATGTTAGTCCCCCTCATTCTGCTCTATGTTATCCAGTCCTGATTTATAAATCTCTTCTTGGACAGTCACACACTCTCCTCTTCTCTGACTCTTTCCTGCTGCCACTTGCTTCTTTTGGGTTACTGTGTGTAATTGTCATTCTGATGCCTTAGAAATGACCCTTAAAGAACTCACAGTTTGCTCAAAATAATTTTCTGCTAGTATTTAAGTCTGAAAAACAATATTTGAAATATGAATAATCCAGGTTATCCAGGCTGTGAAGGAAATTAGAATGTGAGCCCTAGGTAGAAATAAGCTATAGTACAAAAAGCTATAAAAACAGGCAGTGACAGCCTCAGAAGTCTCTGCTGTTTCCACTGAACCTTCCTTGCTGTTTTGACTTGAACCTGGGATGTCTTTTTTTTATCATAGCCTAAGGACATTACTTAAATATACAGGGTAACTTAAAGCTTTCAGAGCTTTACCCAACCTTCAACTCATAATTTATAGTTTTGCATTATTAATTCAGTGTAATTGTTTAAAATGAACTCCTGGATGTGTGCTGGCACGAGTTGTGCTGTATAAGCCAATGCTTTTGGTCCTTATGCAGCAACACTTGATGAGCTCTCCAAGGTGGGCAGAGAGCAATTTAAAACTCTAATGTTAGGAGGCCTTATAAATGTTCCTGTGAATACCAATGAGGTCTAATGGTAAATGGTGTGATTAGCTTCCTTGATCTGAGATTTTAAGTGACCTAGTTGTTGCTCTAATTAACAGCTTCTTTCACATGTGCTTATTATCAAAATGTGTTATTTGCAGCCAGAGTTCCTTCTCTGGTCTGAATATGGGCAGGGCAGGCTCTTGCTTATCATTTTGTATTTAATATCAACTTCTATATTTTTATAGTACTCTAATTTTCAAGGAGACAAAAAGAAGTTTTGCATTCAATATTGTTCTATTTGTCTTGTCTTTTATATGGTAAATGAAATAAAGTGCAACGTGCAGCCAAAAATGTATCAAAATTATGCCAGGTAGAGATAAAACAAAAGCAAATGCATTTATGTCCAGCAGCATTTTAAGCAACACTAATCCCGCAGTATTTAACTTTATTTGTGTCTTTGTTCAGTGCATTAATTTATCAGGTTTGTAATGTCCTCAGCTGTATAGATGAGGTTTTTTGGAAACTTTTTTAAAAAGAAAATTTTTGTAGCTCTTCCTTGTGGTATTAGCTTTCTCCAGTGATCTAAGAACAATCCATTGACATTTTCTGTGTACACTGTTCCTCTGATGCACTAAGGACATAAATTGGGATTCGGTGACAGACACTAATTTTTTGATCAGTTTGAGCTGAGCAAAAACAGACAAACAAACAACCGGGGAGAGGAAAAGAATCAGAGTGGAAGTGATTTGTTAAGTAGATGTTATTTTCAAGGGTTTTCTGAAATTACTTGCTGGGGTGATAGCAGGGCAGAATGTACGTGGTGGATGGCCAAAAACCCCTGCTCCCCATCTACCTCTTCCCACACTGGACAAGAGGCAAGGAAAGGTGTATGAGCTTATTTTGTGAGTCAGTGATGTCTTGTTACCAGAAGCAACATGGTAATCCATAGCATTTCTGCAAAACTGGGCAGCTGGTTCTGGCCATTAATAAAAACTGTCACTGTTTGTCTTTCCTTCTGGAACTCCCTTGGTCTGCATTTGCAAGCAGTGTAAGTTTGGCCTGGAGGAGTAATCTGGAACTACCTGGAAGGATACATCATTGTCTTAAAGAATAAAGGGGTAAAAGGGGAAAAGCTAAGGTAACTACCAGAATTGGATCAATCTGATGTGTTTACTACTCATTCCTTTCTTAGCAATTCACATGTGCTGCATTTGATGGGGCTTAAAGTGATCCTCCCTTAGTTGCTGCAGTTATTCTTGCAGTGAGCTGTGTGTCATCATCTGTGTAGGTGTAGTGTGAAGATACAGGTAGGTGAGATCAATAAGAAGGCATATTTTTGGTTCCTGATCTGTATTACACATAGACATAGAATGAAATTGCAGTGTTCTTACTCACCCTCTTACCAACTGTATTTCTAGTCGTTCCATAAAGAGTAATTCACATCACAGTTTAGGAAAAAATATTGGAACTAAAACCTAGAAAAAGAATAAAAACCTTGTCAGTATTCCACTAAACTTCTGGGGAGAAAGGTTAATTGTAGGGATATGATTTCATCTAAATTTTCACTTAGCTTGAAATGAATGTGTGCCAAAAAAAGAACAGGCAACTAGAAAAATGTAAAATTAAATTGCAGTCCTGCTTGGCAGTTCTGGTAAAATTTAGGAACCTTCCCAAGAATAGTAACACTAATGCTGGCCTGCAATTTGTTGTTTAATATTATTGTGACTAAAACCAGTAGCAAGGCAATGTAAATCGTGGTGGTTTCTGTTTCAAGTGCCATGGCTTCTCACCACAGGATTCTGTCCTCTTCAAATGTTAGCTGCTAATGGGGCCCTTGGATCAAGAGAAGAAAGAGTGTTTGCAGCACTTTGTTGAATAGTGGTGCCACTCACTCCAGGTTTTTTAAATTCTTTCAGGATTAGTTAAGAGGCCTTTAGGTATTGTCCTGACTCTGCTCTTGATGGAATGCCATTCAGAAAACTTTCCATTCCGTTCCTGATGTTGTTTTGGCATCTCTCTCTGAGAACAGCAGGCAAAGGCTTTTCTACTGTTCAAGTGCCACTTTCTTTTGAATTCAGCTTTGATTTTTTTGTACAGTCAAGTCTCTGTATGGTGCTTCATAATTGCTGAAACTGAAGGATTACAGTAACATTTGGTGAGGCTGAAGCAATGTTTTCACTAACTACCTGTCTGGTTAGGGTGATAGATTCCAGTTAGAGTTGCACCACTTTATAAGGAATTCAGCAGCTACTTAATGTGTATTTAAACTCATATCTGTATACAGAAAACCTAGGACAGGGAATCGGTTCATTAAATAGTTCACTGAGTGTGATGAAGGTTCAGGAAGTGGTAAAGGGATAGAAGGGAATACATTTAGACAGCATAAGGACTCCTGAACTAGTACCAAGTATGAATTCAGTATCCTGGTGCTCCCTTTCTCTTGCTGCATTGGCAATACCCAATCCTGGATGGACACTGCGTTTGGGAACAGCCTCTGTGCTCAGAACAGCAGCTTTGGGTTCAGGCTTTGTGCAGTGGCTGCACGCAGCTCCTGCTGCAGAACACTCGCTGGGATCAGGGATGCTGTCCTAGAAAAGAAGAAAGGTTTTCTTGCTTAGTTTGTGTTTGTTGAGAGTGAGCTCTTTTTTCACATAGCTTTTGTAGTTTCTCTTTGATCAGCTGGAAACCAGACCTCTGAGTGCACAGCTTTAACAGTGTTTATACTATCCTGACTTATTATTTCAACCTCTGCTGTTGCTGAGGCAATTTGACTAGCAAAGATCAGAGTCCCTTTAGTGTCACACCTAATTCAAGCAGTAAACACTATCTAGTTTACAGTGCAATTTGGAGAGGTTGATGGTTTTCTTTGAATTTTGGGTGTTTTTTTTTTTCTGTTTAATTTTTTTTGTTTGTTTTAGTTTGGTTTGGGTTTTGAGGGGGTTTTTGGTTGGTTGGTTTTGTTTTGAGGTTTTTTGTGTTTGTGTCTTTTGTTTGTTTGATTTGCTTTGTTTTATGTTGTGTTTTTTTTTTTTTTTTTCCTCGGTTTGGTTTGTTTTTTTGCAAGTTTGGGGTGGATGTTGGTTTTTTTCCCTGAGTATTTCCACAAGGCTTTTCTGCCTTGAGTGGTGGTTGTGTGGTTTTGGATGGATAATGATGTAGGCTTGAACTATTTAGTTTTCTTTTTCAT
Source organism: Climacteris rufus (assembly GCA_013398175.1). Classification (NCBI taxonomy): domain Eukaryota; kingdom Metazoa; phylum Chordata; class Aves; order Passeriformes; family Climacteridae; genus Climacteris; species Climacteris rufus. The sequence goes on along the minus strand of VZRZ01011485.1, from coordinate 1,373,850 downwards.
TTGGGTGAAAAAAAGTGAAAAACCAGGAAAGGCTTTTCTTGCAGGCAGTTGGGCTGGATTTTTAACATGCTCTTTGGTCCTTCTGCATGGTGGATTTCTATTCTCCTTTACTCATACGTTAAAGAACAGACTGAGCAACGAGATTTTTAAAGGATACAAGAAAGGCATTGAAAATATTGTTATAATTGAAAAAAAACAAACAAACACAAGCTAATTTGCATGAAAACTCCAAATGGTGTAGTGTTATAGGGGCCTATAATCACTGGGCCATTTTGACTTCTTGAACCAGTATTTTTTAAACTAGAGAGAATGAAGGAATATTGATGTTAATACGGATATCGTGTTCCTGTATTGATGTTAATGGTCTTATGTTCTGTAAAGTCTTTCTAAACCTTACTGGTTTGAACTGGTGAGTTTCACTACTCTAAAAAAAACCATTTAATTATGTTTTTTTAGTAGCTGCCAAATTTTTTCAAAGCAGCAAAATTAGAAGCAAAAATAAGTTCATCCTAAAATTAAAAAGAAAAACAAACAAGGCATGCATCAATATTAATATGTGTATATATGTATACAAACATATATCTGTATTGTGTGCATAAATGCAATTTAAGGATCCAGTCCTACAGACTTGTAGTTGACATGCACCTACATCACACTGTTGGATAAAGAGTGAAATTTTGGCTTTGGATAGGTCAGGATTTTAGGAGTGTATATTTTTTCGTAGTCTCCTGAAATTTTTAATGGTAAGAATAATTGAACTGTGACTGTATTCTCTTCTATTCTGCAGCAAAATCCCAACATGTCCTGAAAGCCAAGTCTTTGTGTTCAACAGGAATGGTTTTCTTGGTACAAAATCCCAAAAAGCTGTATGTAATCCCCAGTAAGCAGAATAGAGAAATAAAAAGAAGCTTTCCCAAACCAACAAGCTGACAGTAGTTTTGTGCCATCTTGAAGTTTTGGATTCAAGCAGGGTGCTGTTACTGTTTTTGGAAGACAAGTGAAATACAGAATTTTAAAAATACCTTTGGATCAACTAACTTTTCTCCTCTTCACAAAGGCTTGCAGCAAAAAATTTCTTTAGAAAAACTGTTAGCCAGGGTCACACTTTTCCCTGTGTTTGTGGGAGCTGTTGGGACAGTGATATCAGCAGAGATGAATCCCTGCTCGCTTGTCTCTGTGATGCTCTCCTGCCAGATCCTCACGAGGGCAGTGGGGCCCGGGCACCCTCACAAAGCTGGCTCTGGGCACTGGGCTGTGTTGGGGTCCCAGGGAGGGCAGGGACGCCTTCCACAGGGACCTGGGCAGGCTGGACAGATGCAGCCGGGTGAACCTCATGAAGCTGAACAAGACCCAAGTGCGAGGTCCTGTCCCCTGATGGAGGCAATCACCAACAGCAGTAGATACTGGCGGCCAAATCGATTGAGAGATGGAAGACAGACTAAGCTGGTATTTTTATATTTGTAGCACGGTATCTGGAGGATCCATTTTAGAAGCTAGGAAGTTGAGAAAGGTAAAAATGCTGTGCTGATTTGTAGCGTCTTTGTTGTTTCTCACCCCTGGGAGAAGCTGACCTTGTTTCAGGAATGTTTTTTCCTCCACATCTGTGTGCTGTTGTGTATTTTGAAGCTTTGATCACCTCTGTTATCTTTAAAGACGATGTGGCTTAGACAGGGAGAGGCAGATATAAAACCAAAGTACATCAGATCACAGGCATTTTCTATGCTTCACTAATATCAGAAATTTAAGCCCTTAATGTGAAGGAGTGGCTACAGATATATCCCAAGTACGTAATCAAATGCCATGTACACTGTTATTCCATGGGTGATGGGCAGAAATACAGATGCACTCTGTGCTCACAAGTTCTATTTGCAGCATTTCTCTTTCATGCAGTAGTTGTCTCTGCCTTTGGATTCTTAAGATCTCTTTGAGTATGACACTGAAAGTAAAAAAGTGGTGTTCATCTCAAGGTCACTTTGCTACTTGAGAGCAGCTGCCCTCCACAGAGCACATAATGAATAGTTTTATTACGTTTTGGTTGGTTTTCCCTACGTGCTATAGATTACTTCATATGCTATCAGCTCCTTTCTCCTTTTTTTTTTTTTTCCTTTTGCCATTCTCTGAACTACCGCTTTCTACAACTGTTTTCATCATTGCTAAAAATCATTTATATAGCACCATAAATTACAGGCACTTTACAAGCACAGAGTAAGATACTGCCTTTGCCCCAAATACTTTATGGTTCAGATACATCCTTGATATCTGGTGTACCTTTTTTACTTAACACACTGCCTGGGAATTTGAAGGTAGATTGCATTAATCTCCTGTTTTATTCCCACAATTGTTCATGATCAAATGATGGAGAGTCAATTTATGTGATGTAGATAACTAATCATTTTTTGCTACTTACCATGAAGGTACTGTAAACATTCTGCTTCCTAATAATTCCAGGCACACAGTTTTGTGTACATACATTTGCATCTAAAACCTGCAGGCACTGAAAAAATATTCCAGACTTTTGATAATTCAGCTTCCCCCTTTTTTTTTTTTTTTTTTCTTGACACTCTAACTGGCATTTCCCAGTTTTTGTAATGAAATCTCCCAGGAATTTTCACGTGATATTTCCACAGTGCCCAAGTAAAAAGCTGGCAGCATGTTTTGTAATGAAACCTTTGAAAAGGTAGTTTATTTGTTTGAATTTTGGCTCACTTGATAGGCTCCCAGCCCAAGGATATCTTATACCTCATAGACACTCCTGCTTCCACATTTAAAAGACACACATTTAAAATCTAATTGTAGTTGTTATTTAATTTGAAATTAAGAAAAAAGTTTTTTGACATTTGCTTGAAAGATAGTAGTCCAAAATACAGTAAAGGTGAGTTACTGTAATTATTTACTCTTTTGCTTTTAAACAGAGAATTTTTTAACAACCCCAAATAAACAGCTGTAAATCTAGAAAAAAAATCCCATAAATTCACTTCATGTACCCTAAAACCTTGAAATGTGCAGGTCTTGGGTGTTGGTCCATCCCAGTCATATGCTAGGCTGGAAATGGGGAGTCCAGTATAGGATTGTGGGAGTTTCTTTCAAGTATGATAATCTTGAGTCCAAAGTATATATTTTACAGGGAGAGACAGTAAAATATTTTTAATATTCATCAGAGTTAAAAATAGAACAAAACGTTTCTAAACTCATAGGTATCCAAATTTTAGAGCTATTTTTACATGTTGACACTAGAACAGAGCAGTTATGGTGTGTCAACGTTGCCATGCAGTTCTTTCTGCCTTGAAAACAGTAGGCAATGCTTATGGTACAGTTGTCAGATCTAATTGCTGAAAAAAAAGTAATTTCTATATTCTATTCAGTATGTTAAAATTTTGATAACACTGACTGAGACAAAATTAAACAAAAAAAAAGTTATTTTTTTTCCCCACTGAATTCTTTGAAAACATATTAGAGACTCCAAAATAATACATAATGGTATTAGGGTTACATTTAACTCTCAGAAAGTTAAGTTTACAATTTTTAGAGAACTCTGTGGCTTATATTATATGAAATATATAATGATGTGAAAAACATTGGATTTTACTTAAAAAGGGTTGAAAGCGAAAAAAAAACATCCCACTTTTCAAATTGACTAATGAAGCCATATTTCCACATTTTATTCAGAATCATCCAAGCTTTATTTTGAAAGCATTGGAAAACCCTGAAGTTATCAAAAGTTATCAAAAAAGCAAGAAGTTTGTAAGTGTTCAACTGTAATCACTGCAATTAGTGTGACAATGTAATGTAGAGGAAACTCAGATGAAACCAAGACTTTTGACATTATGGCAGTAAATAACAACAGCAGATTGATGTTCCTTGTGTTTTTGTGAACTAAATCCCACGCAAGTGCTTGCCGTGTCCCTGCACTGTTTATTTTGCTGTGCTGCTGCCACTGGAGCATGGTGTAGATGCACCAACCATGGGTTATCTGCAGCACTCAGCCTGTTTCCTCCTCAGCTTCCCGATGGAGCCACAGGGAATGCCTTTCCTTGGCCAGGCAGAGGAAAGAATGTAAACAGTATTGGAATTTGTAACGTAGAAATACTCTTAAAAGATGTATCTTAGGAAAAGAAAACCTTAGCATCTGTTTAATGAGGTGTGGGTGCTCCCTGGCTTGTGTGCCTGGATTTCCATAGCCACAGAAGAGTTCCTCTCAGAACAGTGAGTGAACCTGGAGACTCCCTCACTGTACAGAGAGCATCCAAGTTCAGTGCTCAGAGGGAAACAACACCAAATATCACCTCTGAGAGGCCAGATGGGCTTTATGCAATCTGATCCTGCGGCCCAGAGTCTCCCTGCCTGGAAAGAATTGCATTAACAAGCTCTGCTCATGGAGAATTCCCTTGGTTGAAGTGCAGTTCAGAATGGAAAACAAGCCCTGCTAGTTACCCCTTTGCTCTGTGTGTAACACGTACTTTAGAGACAGTAACTAAATAGAAGCAGGGTACCCAATTCTAAATGTTCTTTGCTGGTTTTTCATATTGGCACATTAAATTTCATTTGTTTAAAAAAAAAAAATCAAAGTGTCTCTTGAAATGCTTTAATATTGTTTGCTTGCAAAGATCAGTCTGCAGAGATGCTGTGGTTTAGCAAGGTCTTGCTCAGTGAAAAGCAGTAAGAGACTGTGATGCCTTTGATCAGCGCTTTGCAATTTCCTCTGAGTGGAGCCCAACTGAGCCTGATGCAGCCCCTGAGAGAAGGGATATTGACACTGTTACCCAGGGCTGCGGTCACAGAGCTGCTCCTTTTCTCACGTGTGTAGTTTTTCTGAAAACAAGAGCAGCAGATGTTTGGTCTGCCACTTGCTGATGCTCCTTTAGTCTCACTCAAAGTGCCACTGACCTCTGTCATGGGAAGTGCTTCAGAACTGTGCAGTAATCTCGGGCTGCAGCAGTGTTGCCACCGTGTTGGTGATTTCTCTCTGATGAAAGATGGAACAGGAAAGTGAGGAACAATCTCTCCTTGTGATGTTACTGGAGAATTTCCCTCCTGAGGAGGGGGAAAGAAAAAAGCTATCTCAGTTTTCACACATACACAAAAGTATTATCCGTCTGTACTACCAGAACAATCTACATTTTGATTTGAGAGAGAGGTTTTGTTTTCAGAATGTCACTGTCTTCAGAATAGGGTGTAATTTGTTTTGTTTCAGTGTCAGTACCTGTGCATTTGCTGTTGGAAATAGTTAACTTTGCATTTTGTTGCTGGGAAAGAAGTATCCAACTGATGTGAACCATGAACCCCCTAGGAAAATAGAAAATACATAGATTCAGAGCATCTCAGAACATCAATTAAATATTTAGTGTACAGGCTGGATCCCTCCTAATGGAGAGTGTCTGAGGTAAATACAGCATCTCTAATGTACAATCAATTTAATAACTGAAAGAACGGACAGCTCATGGAAGGGGAAACAATGCACTGAGTATTTTGATTTCAGGCAAAAGAATTGTATGATAAGTGGGCTTGGTAATTGTGAGAATGACTAGTCAGGGAATCCAGCTTTACTTTGGTGAAGGAATTTCTGTTTGTACTGGAAGGCAGTGGGGCAATTTGAAGAACTCACAGGTTGATTTGATTATTGTTTAGTTTATTGGCCTGTTGGTGGCTGTACAAGTGGGTCTAGAATCAGAGCACTGATATACTTTGTAATGCTTGAAACATGCAGGCAAAACTATTCCTCGTTTGACCTTTTACAACAAGCTGCATGCTCCCAAAATTTTTTAAAACCAGGAAAGCAATTATTCCTAATGTGGGGATGCTGGAAGGGTTTTAGTGACCTAGTTATCAAGGGCTAGCACTGGGGGGGAAGCAGGGCACAAGTCTCTTGTCCCGGTGTGTTCCTTGGAGAGTGTTGTGTGCATTCAGCTGCAGGGTGGATGTGCAGCTACTCAGCTCCAGGAACTTCTGTACAGGTAGTTGTGTGTCACACTGAAATTTCTTCTAGAAATACCTGTTCTTCAAAAACAACCTGTTTAAGGAATCCTAGAAATGAGTCTTTGTACTTTTAAGCTCTCAGTATGAACAAGAACAGACCAAGGATAGCTGCATTCAGATCCATTCACAGAGATGTGCTCCAAGACACCAGGAAGACATTCCCTCTGCCAGACTCCCGGCACTCTTCATCTCATTTTGTCTCCTGCCATTCCCTGAGTTCCCTCATATAGGGTGGATTGATGGGCTGAATTTTCTCAATATATTTGAAGGTCACTTCTGAAAATCAGAGGGTTTTTTTCAGGAAGGTGTTTTGAGGTCACTCCTGAAAATCAGAACCTTTTGGTCATACATGTCTGTCTTTTGCATGCTTTAAGAAAACACTGATATGGCCCTAACTATTGTCCCACTACTTATTTATCTTTAATACACAAAGGTTTTTACTGTCAGGTTTCAGTAAATATCAAGGGTTTCTGGAAAAACATAGTCTGAGACCTATTAAAGGGGAGTGTTGTGAGTCTCATGGTAGAAGCAAAAAAAAAAAAAAAGAAAAAGGGCTATGGAGAATATCTGCAGACATCAAGATGATGGAGAGGGTCCTACAAGTCACGAAATGAAAGGCAGGCAAAGATGCCCAAAGTGTTTTTGTGGTCTGGAAGGCAGCCAAAGAGGCATTGATTTATTAAAGAGCAGCATCACAGCTTCCTTTTCTCAATGTGATGGTGCCATTAGAGCTCCTCAAACAGTCTCTGATTTCCTTGAAAATGAGGAGTAGGAGAAGATTCTGAAGACAGTTTTTATTTCCAGACTGATGCCACTGCCAGACCATCACTTTGGCTACCTGACTGGTGAATTCAGTGTGGAAAATGTATGCCAGTGATTGCACACGAGTTCCCTGATTATTAAACACAGCCCCTACTTGTGCAAAAAGTACCCCAGCAGTTGTGTAGGGTTCTACACTCTGCAATTGTGATGTGGTATTAAAAAACCAGCTTTAATGAGATAGCAATTGTGAAGCACCAACTGTCTCAAAAATGACATACTCAGCTGTTTTGTTAATGGAGTTAACTCAGTGCTGTTCTTGGGCACTGGTAATACTGGGAGTGATTAGCACCTGGAGGATCCTTTTTTTGTCTATTTTTGTAGCTATCTGAATCCTCTTATGCAACTTATTTCCCCAGTTTTCTCTCTGAATAGCCAGTATTTCAGTTTTGTAGTTTTCCATTCCAAGCACACAATTCCCCCCTACAGTGCCTCCCTAAAATCCTGTCCCTGTGTGTAGTTCTCTGTCACTTGTGCCTGGAGATGGGTAATACCTGCTTTCAGGAGGGCACTGCTGCAGAGGCCTTTCTGACTTTGTGAGAAAAACAGTGGGGATCCTGGGCAGCCTGATGGCAAAGCTGGTTCTGGTGCTGTTCCCAGGATTTCAGAGGAGCAGATTTTTCACCTTATTTATAGCAGGGCTGTTGCAGCAGTGGTGCTGATATCAGCAGTGGTGCCCTGGCAGCAGGAGCAGTGTGCTCAGCACTCACTGTAGCTGTGCCTGTCCCTCACCAAATGAAAACACTGGTTGTATTAACCAACCCTCAGTTCTGAGGCTGTTCTCACCTTGTTAAAAAACAAGTGTGACGAGGAGACAGAGCATGAATTAGTTTTGTCAGATATATAGTCAGAAATAGCAGCTGATAGGTTTGCTGTGATAAGTTCTGTATGATGGCTTTGCTGAAAGGTAGGCTGTTCCATGATTTACTGAACTATTATAAGTGGTAAAACTGATCCATTTGTTATCATCCAGTGCATAAAGACTTCAGGATTTAAGGAGCCTGCACTAAATAACAAAGCAATTTATATACTCATAAACTGAAAATTACAGGGAAGAAGTCCTTAAGTCATTGGTAATAAGAACCTTTTATCATATTAGTGATGATTATCAGATGTTAACCCCTAATCCCCTTTTAAAACCAAATCTTACCTTAGAATAGTTGCAATTACTTAAAGAAGTCATAGAGATAACTTTGTATTGATTTATCGTGCAAGTGTGGAAAGTTTTATTTATTTATCTGAGTGCCATCCCTCCCCCACCCCATCATGTCCCTACATCAGCTGATGTGAACTGATTGATGCTCCTGCCAGCAGCAGCATGTGGCTGATGTGGCCTGAGGAGTGGTATTTGTTGGCTGATCAACTGGGTAGAAGATCTTCACCCAAAGCAAATTTGTGTGTAGTGTCTTGAAAAGAGAATATTTCTGTGTTTCAATAAACACATAATAGTTAGCAATAGTTGGTTTCAGATTAGCCTCTTCTAAGGAGAATATAATTATGTGTCCTACTGTGAAGATGGAAATACCCTCTGCCAGATTTTAAAAATGCATTATAGGATTGTAAGTCATCTTTGTGTTCTCATGAATCAAAGATTTTATGGGCAGTGGAAAGAAGATGTTGACTAAAGCTAAGCAAACATTTGCCTGGAGGTAATTTTACTGATGACATTACTTTCTTTTTTTCTGCTGGAGAGTATCCTGAGATACTTAATTCATTCAATTTTATTCAACCAATCTAAGTTTTCAAGGAACAAATGAATTGAGAGCCACTTGTTATCAGTACTCAAAATTTGATATCCAGCTTGCTTTGTTCAAGAGTGAATGATTACATGCTGAAACAGATTTGTTTCTTTTTGTGATCTGTATAAGCAGAGTATCTAAAGTCAAGGGGAAGATTTGCAAACACACCCGGGCATTATCCAGAAGAAAATTGGAGAGCTGTACTAACATTTCAGGAAATTTAGTTAAAACAATGTTTTCTAACAGCCAGTAAATTCTGATCCCCCTGTCCTTGTGTTGATTCTCAGGTATTTTTCTTTCACAGACCTTACTTAAGTAAAGTCAAGTCCATCATCATCCCACAGTGACACCCTCCCTGGTCAAAGTGAGGCTGTAGTCCAGTTATGACAGCTGAAAAACAGGAGAGAGTATGGGAGCCTTTCCTGGGGGGGCTGCCAGGGTTTTTTTTGGCAGAACTATGGGATGAGTCTGTTCTCATCAAAAAGAGCAAAGAAGCAGCAGCAATATAGCACTTTTCACTGAAATCATGGAGAAGGGATTGAGCTCTTAGCAATCAAACAAGATCACTAATAACTTGGCTTAATTATAATCTCTTAGTTACTCTGAGTCTTATCAGGATAGAACATTTGAATATTGGGAGAAATCAGCTCCTCGCTTGTTCCAGAAACATTATAAATCAAGTGGTTGTACCAGGCAAAAGGCAGGCCCCTTATGTTTTTTCCCCATCACCTTGCTATGCTGAGAAAAAGGAAAAGCAAGTTTCATATTCCTGGTTCTCTGGGAAATGATCAAGTGTGTACATCCATGCACGTGTCACAGAACCTGGGATCCAAAGAAGCTCCCATCTGTCCCCATCCTGCTTGTCTCTCTTTGGACTGTACACTGAGCACAATTTATCAAACAGCCAGGAGTCCTGACTGGGTATTTTAAATTGTGGTGAGGTCTAATGACCACATTGTTGGCTGCTTGCTCCTCAGGCTTTCCTGGGACAATATTCTGACCTTGTTGTACAGCAAATGAGCACAGAAAATAATTTCTTGCATCATAAGTGACAGAAGGGTGAAAGCAATAGAAATTGATTAAAAGTGGAAAAAACCCCACCAACCCTGTGTGGTGAAAACACAGAGTTTATAAACCAACTGAACTATCAACAAAGTTGCACTTGAATCGCTCTTCTGGAGTTATGCTGAAATCCAAAAAAACCAAAAGCCAGAAAAACAACAGCAAAACCCACCCCCTTAGAACTGCAGTGACTCGAGAGCAGATTAAGGGCTTGTTTTGTTTCCATACCTCCTAACCATTTGCAGTTTTTCATTTCATAAACAGCTATGATAGATGGAGCTGTTAAGGTATGGAAATTAAGCACAAAGACAAATATTTCTAACTTTCTAAATGTTTCAAATTATTTTTTGTATTCTTTGTAAATTATGTGAGATTTTAGTGTTGCTGCAGCTCGTGTATCATGTGCATAATTGGTATCTTTTCTTGGTGAAGTTTAAGTAAAAGAAACCAGTTCATTACCAGTAATGCCAGCATAATCATTGCCATCACATTCCCTCCCTCCTTTATTAAGCATTTCCTTTAAGAGTTATTAAATGCATCCTCTGGTTTAAATTTGAGGAGCAGAGACTTCAGTTGAAAACACAGACTTGTTAAAATCAATAAGTTCTGTCTTTGCAATCCATTAGTCAAATATATGATTTCTATATTGTTCTATATGATCATATAGCACCTGGAAAAGTAGAGTTCATATAATTTAGCACTGAGATTATTTTAATATTCTTGCTGTTCCTAGGAGTCTTAAATCGCCTGCAAAAGGAGGAACTTAGTCTGCATTTTCTTATCTTCTAATGCAGCAAGCAGCAATATCAATGCTATTTCCAATCTTCTGTGTCATTAATAAATATGCCAAGATATGTCCATGAATTATGGCCCTTTAATAAGGTAATGGAACTCCTAGAATCTAGAGCCTGATTTTTTAAAAATGAGAACTGTTTAGGTGCCAGTAAGAATGTGCTGATCACATATATGACTAATCTTGATTAATTATGAATACAAAATTTATTATTACATTTTTGCTATTACCAACTATTTTTATCTACCCTTAATATCTGACCAATCCCTTGTGATTCAATAAGGTAAATATATTCTGATTGCTTATAAAAGTTAAGGCTGTGGTAGGAGCTCACACAGAAATTCTGGCTCTGAAGCTGAAAGTACCTGTCAGTGCCCTGTGGAAGAGCCTCATGAGAACTTCTTTGGGAGCATCAGAGGAAATGGGCCATTACAGCAGCAAATAGCAAAAGCCCAGATTTGTAACAGGGTTTCTGATTGCCTATTTTATAAAACAGCAAAGTTCTCATTGATTTCAGTAGCCTTTGACCTGAACCTGATGTCAGCTCTCTTGGACCAGCCTTTGTTAAAATGATTGTGGTCAGTACCTTCTATTTACTTTTTTGGCACTGTTTGCAAACCCAGAACATGTAAGAACTGACCTTTGTGGGCAGGTTTTGGTTTAAACTTCAGTCATGTGTGCAAAAACCGCAGTAATATACCTGCTTTCAATTACCTTTTTATCCACATTTTTCTAACTGTGCAGAAACTACAGATGATCTAATAAACAAAATATTTAATGACATCTGTAGTAAAAATAAAACACTTCAAATGAATGGGGTTTTACAGCGGCATTTGAAACTGTTCCTCTTGTTTGAAGGAATAAGGTATGAAGAATTGACTGAGGAACCCATTTAATAATGAAGAGAATTTAGAATACAGAAAGATTAGTTTAAAGCCTTGGGACACCATTCCCTGAAGTTTTATATGCTGCTTATGCTCCAAAACAGGGAAGTTTTGATACAGAAGTGATTTATAGGCAATAGCTGTGCACAGTCTTTTATCATATTAATAAAATCTTTAACCAGTCTTTGAAAATTCTAAAGCCTCCTGTATTCAGTGGAGGTGCACAGATAGAAAGAACTGCTGGCTGGCAGATGTTCAGATACATTATCAGAAAATGTATTTTCAGCCTAACCAGAATAATCTAATTCATTCTAACATGATCTTTCAGGTTTATTATAGTGTAACTGACTACAGAACACAGTGCACTATGCAGAGGACTGGATGAGGTGAGAGTGTTCAGCTTAAAGGTGGCTGGGGTGGGCCTGATAGAGTTCTGAGTAGTGGTGGTTAAACTGATACATTACTTAAACAACTCAAAACTGGAAACTAAATGTTTTTCTTTTCTTCCTGGAGTCTGCCTGTGTAAAGGAGGTGGCTTTACTTCATGAAACTGCACTAAACATATTTAAAATGTTATTGTGTACATTGCAGTACAAGTTATCACTTTAGTATTGGTATGTTAAATTTTTCCCTTTTGCCTCCAACAATGTTTTACCTGGACAAGTATTTTGCATATGAAATACAAACAGCTCTGTGTGTATGTATTGTGTCTGTTTATACAGATAAACTTCTCTATAGAAATTTCAGCTTAAAGTGCCACACGAATTGACTGTCTCATTTTTCTGTTAAATCAGCTCTGAACTGTCAGTGGTACAGCAGTTATTTTTATGTGGACGTCACCCTGGTGGCGCATTCCAGTTGGTTTAGTGCTATGGATTTTAGTTTGCTCCCCCCAGCCTTGCTTTGCTATTATGTCTCCTCATTATGGGCTGTTTCAGCAGGTGCCTATCCATTCACCAGCTGCCCTGGTGCAGTGAGTGATTGTGCAATTTAGTTAATGCACTTCAATTATTTAGGTGACATTTTACCTTGTATGGTTAGGCTGAATATGTAAATGCACTGGAGTCTTTAGTTAAAAAGAATGACTGATTTTTAAAAAAAAAAAAAATTTAAGAAATACAGAGTCTGTGGGCAAAGATAATGAATAAATAATCAAACATAAAAATAAGGCAAATTTTCTGTTTAATCTCATTCCCATAGCCATTTTTATACCTCCTCTCTTTAGTTTTTATTGATTTATAATCATTATGTAGCTACTACAGTAGTTGAAGCACTTAGTAGACAGACTGTGTGTGTAGATTTCCACATCAATACCCGAAGCATGTCGTGGTCAGGGTGTGATATGCACCAGTTCACAAGGTCAGGTATGATTTTCAAGTCCAATAATACAGCCTTGAAAGTAACCAGAGTTTGTCTCCTTTACATTTTAAAGTTCTTTCTCACCTGAGGATGCAGTTGATCGATTTACTAAGTATATTGTGTGTTTTAATGAGATGGGTTAACTAAGTTAAAAATACTTTCTTGTAGCAAAGGATAAAAGTCTAAGTTGCAATCAAAAAAACTCAAGTCCCTTGCATGCTCAGTCATTTGTATAAAGTACCTTCAACTTAATAACAAAAAAAAGCAAAAGATCCGGTTCTCTTTATTTATTGACCTTTGTTAAATATGCAAATCACAATTCTAACTTTGATTTTAAAATATGTATTATCGTAAGAAAAAAAAAACCCAACCCAAACCCCTACAAAAATTAAATTAAATTAATACAGACACCTTTCCTGTGGTCTGATTTACTGTTTGTATTCCCTGTTTCTCCTGCTGGCAGTTCTCTGCCAGCAGCAGGAACAGCAGCAATAACACTGTGGAGTCAGTAGATGGCTGTAGAAAAGTGTGTTGAACACTCCTGTGTGAGCGTAATAAGATTGGGAAAGGCCTTGACCTGACTGGATGCAGCTTTTATCTGAAGTACATTTAAAGAGATAAAGGAGAAGCAGGGTGCAGTACATGTTCCTTTATTTTCTGTAGGAGCTTTGCTTTGAGTTTAAAAATTTCTCAAATGCAGGATTTGTGAACTGGGTCCTTTGGCAGGGAGAGGTAATGGCTTGAGTGCCACCGGAGTCACTCTGAGGATTCCCCCCCTCCCTCAAGACGTCTTAGAAATCCTCCTATAAATTCCTACAGAGGGGGCGTCTGTAGATCCCATAATAATAATAATCAGGAAGTGGTAGATTCCCATTTATTTATTTATTATTACTATTTTTTTCTTTTCTTTTCCCCCCCTCTCTCTCCAATGTAGTTGGCTGCCTTTAGTGCACGGACCTGCTCATTAAATAGATACACCAAGAACTGTTACCTAAGCAAGCCTGACAGTAAAGAAAGGACAGACTGAGTTAGGGAGAAAAAGGGAAGAAAACAGACAGCCTGAAGCAAGTCACTTCACACGCAGAAAGAGCCACTGAACGAATGCTATTCTCATAAACAAACTAAAAAAAATACCTTGTATAAGAAGAGAACTGTGAGGACTTGACAGAAAAAGGCAAGATTTTCTACCCACTGTTTTCAGTTTTCCTTCCAGACATACTTGGTGAAGTAAGGAGACTTCTGTTTGCTGACAGAGCCCTTGATTTCTTTCAAGATGATGATGTATTTGTGGGTAGGTAGTGTCTCTCTCCATGTCAATCTTTTGTTAATAAATTGACTTTGGCACTGTGGATTTTAGCCTATAGTTCCAGCATGTTTTCTGATATGTGAAGGTGTGTGTGCTGCAGGATGGCTTAGCTGGTGTACAGTACATGTGCTTGCATTGTCAGGGAGAGTTTAAACAAACCAGTTCATTAACAAGAAGCTGCAATTTATTTTCAGGATTTGCAGGTTGTTGCAGAGTGCAGTGCTTTCTTTTGATTGCCTTAGAACATATTGCAATTGTGTAAGATTCACTGTGTGCTTCAGTCATAGAATGAACGCTGCATCACTTGTGGCTGTTTAGAATTTGCTTCCTTTGTAAGAAATGAAATTATCTTAATGTGATTAAAACTTCTAATGTGTGTTACTTAGCCTGGTTGTTTTTATACTAGTTATGAAAATCTGTCTTGGCTTTTGAAGTTTCTGGCAATTGGTAACTGCAGAGAAAGAAATAGATATAATGTTCCTATTCCTGGGCTTCTTATATTCAGCATTGTTCTGATTTCTTGCAGCAAAATCTGATAGCCTTAAAAATAATGTTGTGCTGTGGTATGTATGTTGTGAATTAGTAAAGCTATTAACCTGTGAATTCATCCAGGTTTCGATACAGAATGTTTTGTGCTTTGGAGGGGGGGAAAAAAAACCAGAAAGAAATCAGTGAACAAATATGCATACTTAAAAGCATTTCTGTGTTCCTCTTCAAAGCCTGTACATCTTCTGGGAAAATATTTTAAACTAATATCATTTGACAATCTATTTATTTATTTAATTTAAATGTATGTAAAAATAGACAGGCATGCAGCTAATCTGGGCCACCTCTGCAAAACAGGCTGCAGTGGAGCAACATTTAAGTCTTAGAGATATTATCAGTAATCACTCCTTCTCTTTTTAAATCGCTCGTGGTTCATACTGTAAATCTCCCTTTATGGTTCCTTCTAATTTCTGTTGACCCTCCAATGTGTCTCAGTAACTTTTGTCATCAGTGCAAAAGGCACTGTATGCAGACTTTTAAGTTTCTGATTTCACTACTTTGACCTGTGCTATCATTTCGGGAGCTCACCAATCACTGAGCCTTATGATTTTGTCTTTTTCTTTTTTTTCTGTATTCTGTAGTACAAGCTACCTTAATTTTCACAAGTGTATCTATGCATTTAACAGCAGCCCCGACTGCTGCTCATTTTTAACCCTTACCATGTTTCTTTACTGAAGCTGTACTGATGCTGGTGCAAGGATTAATTTCAGTCTGTGTTTAGATTCATAAATCAGATCACTCAATTGCAGTAGTCAGTCTTTCAGTCAGTTTGTGTTGTGGTGTTATAGTTACCACCATCTAAAAGAGATGCACAGTAAATATTTGGGGATAAACCCTTCTTTCTAGTATGCACACTAAGGTGAAAGGATGTGCATTATTCTGTATTATTCAGTTTCTTTGTGGCACAAGCTCAAAAGGTTTAACAGCCAGGGAACTTCTCCCTCCCCAAGCCTAGGAATCTTTGATTTGAAAATTTAATACGTTTTTGTCTTTTTCGCTATGCAGATTTCTATTACCTTCAGTGTGCTGTATTTCATATCATTGATGAACTTTTCTAGTTATTGTTTTTAGAGATGTATATAAATGTTTTAAGCAAAAATACCTCAGTAATAAGCAGTTTCTGATGGTACCACTCCCTGGTTTTTAAACCTCCTAGTAATTAATATAAACTTCTAGTAATTAATATTTCACATTTAAAAGTGTATTCATTCCATTTTTATTTTTTCCCTTTTAGTTACATTTTCTAATATCTGTTTTGTTCTGGTTTGCTGATTAGCAGAATTCTTTAAACACCCTGTCTCTTCTGGCACTACTACACCTAGGTATTAAGCATTCTTCCCACTTGCAATTGAACTTTTCTAGTCTAAATTATTTGTACAAAATCTCAAAATAAGATTAGTAGGAAAAAGCGGAGAATGAACTTTTTTTTTTAAATTGCAGAACATTATTACCTTATGTTTTTTAATGGTAATAGCAGATTTGTATTAATAGAAAATTTATTTCTGAAATGTTATGATTTTTAAACTCTATACATTAAGTGGGCATGTATATGTATCTAGCATGTAGCTTATGTAAAAGATGCAGTATGTAAGCAAAAGGCTTTTAACATATGTAGGTGCAAGGTATAAACTCACAGCAGCACTTGAAATGCTTTCTCCTGGCATCACATCAATATTTTATATAATTATAAAAAGCTTCTTAGCAATATTATTAAAATTTAAAGTAGCCAAGTTGTGTGAAAATGTAGTCTTCCCCTTTTTAAAGGGCACAAAATTAATTTATTGCATTGATTGAAAATTTTTCAGACTATTCACTCCCTTATGTGTGGCAGTGCTTACCTGTTGTTTCATTTAATCTATAATGTAGAAACATTTTGCAATATTTACAAAGAAAAATAAAAGTGTGGTTGCTTCACGTTTTCTAATGTCTTACTAAGTAGTATTCTGTAACAGTTTGATGTGTTTTTTTTTTTATTCTACTGATGACAATGGTATCAAGTTCCTTTTATGGCAAGCAAAGTGAATATGTTTAGGTAACTGAAAACATTGTGCAGGACTGCAGAGTACAGACACTAATTCAGTCTGCTGAATGGAACAGTCTTGATAAGTTGTAGTTTTTAAATACTTCAAGATTTCAAAAAGGTAGAGAAGGGTTTTAGTACTGTTAACCTCTTCAAGGGAAATTCTTATTTGCTGCCAGCCCAAGCAATTAATTATGTTTATATTTATACTCTCGTCCTCCCCTGGAAAAAGGAGAACTTCTTTGGGTCTGGTACTTTGTGTATGGACAGCTATGCTGTAGGAATCAGTTTATCAATATCAGAGTTCATACTGACCAAGAAACTTTGAAGGCTTTTGAGCATTGCTGATTTAGGAACTGGAGTGAAATCCTGAAGTCCCAAGGACCTGTATTCTCTCTGAGGGGTGCAGCCCCTTCTACATCCCACTCCTGCTGCAGGTCAATACCCCTTTCTTCCCAACACAAGATTTTTGCGGTGATGATTCAAGGTGCCCTTGATCACTGTAGCTTCATTCACATCTACTGTGTAACTCACCTCCCCAAAGAGGATGTGATTTTCTCAGAAAGTAACCAGTAAATTAATTTTTTTTCCAGTTGGAGGTCTCTAAAGTTGCTGACTTGTGCTTACCTTGGATAAAGCAGTGTAACTATAGGTGTGCAAAATGAAAATTGATGGCTGAAAGCTGAGGATGCTCAGAATCTTTCATAGAGTCCACAGTCTTCCAAACCCCCTCTTTCTGTATGGTGTTCTTCCTCCTCTTTCTCATGTTTTGAAAAATAAAGGTAGTTTGTCCACATCACACCATAAGCAGCTGCTTGATTCCCAAGCAAACAGTTCCATGGCTGTTTGTTTTCCACCTGGTTGTTCAGACTGGACTATTTTGAGTCCTCACCAACCTCATGTTCAACTTTCATATTCTAAGTTAGAAGTCATGAGTTTAAAGTTACTACATGTCATGAAAAAGTAATATGCAATTAAACATTGTTGTAAGAAAAAAACTGGAACAAAATCACTGGTAAATGCATTTTTGAAATACAGATTATTAGTTTTCCATATTTTATTGTATACTATGAAAATGATGGACTGAAATTACCCTAATATACCATAATACAGTTTTACAAATTTTATAAACATCTAATTAATATCTGCTTAGTCAGAGGTGTGCTTCATTCCTGTCAGTCTGCTGTTCTTTTCAATAACAGGGAATGAGTTGTCAGAAATTTTGTATATACTTAGCAGAGATTTTTCAGTAGCAGCTTCAGAATGATATTCTATCAAATAAGGCAGAAAGCATGCCAGCAAATGAAATTTTGTTTTTTTTCCTCAAACTGGAATAGGCAGATACACAGAAACAAATTGAAAAAAATGGGTATGCAATAGCAAGAAGGTAATTTCTTCTGGCAATAGGACACTGTTTTGACAACTCTGTAGAATAAAGCTTTTGGGTCCAATAGATAGAATTGTACTTGTCTGCATTACCAAAATGTTCCTTAGATGAACATCTGGGAAGAAGTCTGGAGAAAGAGGCAATATCAGAAAGACTGTACCAGAAATTTAATCTGGATATTTAGGAGTTTAAACTCCTTTGTGGTTGCATTTCTGGTGTTTTTGTCAGTAAGCTTCTCCTATTTAGGGATATCTTAATACACATATAGGAATCTGTGTCAGTTCACGTATTCAAAAGCAGATGGTATTTTATTCAGCTGACCAAAGTCTTAATATTTTTATGCACTACGAAACGTGTGCAGGCACAGAGTGTGCCTTTCTCCTGACTTACAGAGGGTGTGATTTCAAACCTAACTTGTGCCCCTTGTGTAATAAGTGCTGCAGGACAAGTTTATAAAAGCCTTTTTTCCAAAGGAAATGAGAACCCTGAACAGATGTGAAGATGACTAAAACAATAAAATAAAGGAATAAAATTTGAAGATTTTTTAAATTGGAGTAAGGAGCAAATATAGTGCTTATATTTTTTTGAGTAACTTTATTTCATATGCATTTTGCAGCACTGACATTCTGTGCATTAAGCAAATTATTGCTGTCCTAAATGAGGACTTCCCAAAAATGTCCTAGACTAAAACAAAATGCACCACTCCCTGTTCTTAAAGAGCTACAGAGAGATACAGTATGAACTAAGCTGAAAGAATAAATGACTATGTTGAAAAAACATTGTCAGCGGAACACTTCAGCAGTATAGATTTTGTTGCATAGAATTATTGAGTAATCAAAGTATTTAGATCCTTTTAGTTAAGAAAAATCAAACATATTAGGCTGGAAAGCTGCAGGTGTCTTCAGAGTCTAAATGATCCTCATTCTGCTTTCCACTGAGACCTTGAATAAAACATGTAACTTTGTCCTCTGTATCTGACTGCCTGACCGCTGATGTTGAATAAATATGTACCTTTTGGTATTAACACAGAAAAATACAAAATGATTTCATAATAGAGTATGCTGATATGAATAGTAAGGATCTTCAAGGGTATCTGACTCAATAAACTTGAATAATGAAGTATCACAATTTATAAATCTGCAGTCTTGATGGCTAAAATGAGAGGACTGACATGTTGAATGAAAACTGGATTACAATTACTTATGATAGAATCTAAGACATTTCTCAGTAGGCTATCTCTCTGTATCTATTGGAATGTACACATAAATTGGCTTAAAAATCATATGTATAATAATTCACATTGTGATGACAGAAGTTAAAATCACACTAGTATGCAAAACTTAGACATTCAGCAAAATCACCATTTTCTAGTATGAAAAAAGAAATGAAAACGAAGAGGATAAACAATGTCAGTTTAGAATATTTGACAGTAACTTTTGGACATCAAGTACATTCAGTCTTGAATAGTTTTCTTGACCTGCTACAGTATTTTGTAAAACACCATTCTATTATTTATGAAGGATAAGAATGTGAGCAAGAGCACAAATCAGGATGAAACTCCATTATGTCCAACACTGCATAACAGTAGTTTAGGCAAGCAAAGTAGTTTTGCATCCCCTCAGACACAAACACACATAAGTGCTAATGTTTGACGAAACTGAGTTTAAGCAGGGTGAAATTGAGTTTAAGCATCAAAAAATGTGTATTATTATTAATTCTTGCAGCAGAATCCATGCATTCTGTGTAAAGCAGTATGACAGACTTGCTCTGTTCTTTTCTGAAGTTGCATTATAGACTCTGTATACTTTAATTACCAGATCTATTCTCCCCCCTTGCTTTAGCAAGGAGTTACATTTGTCCAATTAACCTTATCTTCCTCTTGTCCCTCTTAATAGCATTGGTTTCCATCAGAGCTTTGAACGAACTGCGTGGGTGTCTTTATCAGTCCAGGGATGTTTATGTGAGGAAAGAATTGAACAAAGACTGCATGAAATGTGGCTGGGTGAGCAGGTTTCAGTCCTCCTATTGTCCCACTGTTATTATCTCCTCGTGGAAATCCTTCCTGACTACCACTTCTGTGACAATCTGGTGGGGGTTTATGCTACCTCATCTACAACTGTAGAACTTTAGCTATTGTTGGAATGGTTTTAGTTGGTGAGTCAGAGGAATGAGCAAGTCTGGAAGATTTTTCTGGGCAGTTGAGAAACCTTGTTCGTGTCTTGAGATTAATTTCTTGCTGGGTTGCTTTTGGGTGTTTATTCCAGTGAAGTGTGCCTGTTTGAGAAGCTGTCATAGTCCCTAAGTCAACACTTTGCTTATCTTTGCATATTTCTCACTTTTATGTGCCAATGCCATTAGGCTGGATTTGCCTTTTGTAACTAGTTTGACTGTTTCACAGTTTAATCAACCAAAGGGGATGTTTAGTAATAAAAATCTAGGTATCTGTTCACATCTTCCTTTGATCTCTTTCCATATGGTTTCCTTCTTTCCTTGTGCTCCTGGGTTGATATTCCTTTCTGGCCAAACAGATGAATCTGTGTTTGGATCCTTGTCATAACCTAGTATGGAAATACACCTCTTTTTACTGCAAGGAGAAAGCTGAAGCCCAGCATT
Source organism: Climacteris rufus (assembly GCA_013398175.1). Classification (NCBI taxonomy): domain Eukaryota; kingdom Metazoa; phylum Chordata; class Aves; order Passeriformes; family Climacteridae; genus Climacteris; species Climacteris rufus. The sequence goes on along the minus strand of VZRZ01011485.1, from coordinate 1,353,349 downwards.
GCTGCAGAAATGACTGCTTTTCACATAGGGGTCTAATACACTACATATTCTTTCCCCTCCAGGATGGCACTTGTGCCATGGGTTGGACCCAGCTAGCAGCCAAGTTTCCACTCAGTGGGACAAGGAGGGAGGAGAACACAGGAATAAAAGGAGTGAGAAAGCCCATGAAAGAGCAGAAAGACAGGGAGGTCACTTCCTGATCACTGTGACAGGCAAAACAGCCTTGCCTTGGAAGAAATTGCATCATTTATTGCCAATTATCATGTCTTCCAATTGAGTTTGGCCATTTAATTTCTGATTCAGGTAGTGGAAAACAAAACCAAGAACCTTTCTGGTTATCACTGGAAGTCAAACTCTCTTTCTTCAGTGAGGCAGTGAGTGGCATGGAGGTGTTGCAGTCAGGACACTGTGGTTTCTCTCTGCAACTGCTTCTCACCCTTGCTGTGCTCCATGTGTGTTCCTCTGTGGGCACAATATGGATTTAAGTCAACAAAACACATTAGACTAAGTCTGATTATTGGCATTTCAAGTTTTCTTCGGAGGTTGCTCTGTGTTTGTAGAGTTCTGTATATTTAATTTTTGTGGTGTAGATACAATACAGTGAGGTACTCCTTACAGAGAGGAAAAGCTGATGTATGTTTGAATTTTACTTTTTGGTTAGCTTCTCCTCAAATACAATTATAGGAATTCAGGGAAGAATAAAATGTGACAACATATTTGTGAATCGCGAGATTTAACAGAGACCAGAGTAGATCTTATTATTGATGTGCTTCCTGCTTCATTAAATTCCCCTTAAGGTTTGCAGCATGGATATGGATCATTTGTAATAATAATTATGCAGTGATCGATTGATTGTGTCTGACATTGTACTTGTCACCTTGAAATGCAAAAACCATTTATTTTCGAGTGTGTGAACGTTTGTCTCTAATGTTAGACACCAGCATGCCCTGGTTTGTGTTACAGAGAAATGCATTTTATAAAGTTGGCAACTTAATATTAGCCTTTGCCTAAAATGAAGTGCCACTTGTCATTCTACAAAAATGAAAATTGCCCAACCAGCAATGTTTTTTAGATTAGAAAACATAGCCTAATTTTGAAAAGATTCCTCAAATTAGAATGTATGCATTTCAATTGATTCATGCCTGTGTATTGCAAACATGGGGTTTTTCCACAGTCTGTGAGATAGGATGCAATGAGCACGCTTGATAAAACTGGGATCTCTGCTTTTAGAACTGTTGTGTATTCTTTGGAAAGTCTGTGTGCCTTCCTCACTGAGACTTTGATTCATGGCAATATTAGATAGTTGGAAAATCAGCAAAAAATGCTTCAGCTTTAGTAATTCTTTCAGTTAAATACTGTTCATTTCATGTTTTGAGTGGTGTAATAACCATGACAATTAAATTTCCTTTTATTAAAAATGTTTGTAGTAATGAATGAAATGTAGTCCTTTGGCCTTTTGGAATTTTGTTTCTGTTTAAACTCTGGTGAAGCAGATGGTTGGTGGCTGCAGTTCAAGTGAAGTGCACCTATGCTTCCCCAACTAACATTAATGCAACAGCCAAGAGAAATGTCATCTTTGTAGGTATTCCACTGGGAGCTTTTGCATCCATTCTTATGGAATAGGAAGTGAAGGCCAGAACTATGGTGAGATGTGATTTGATAAAAAGTGACTTTTCCAAAGCTAAAAGCAGGATTTAGATTACATGAAACCAAATACTTGTCATTACTTTTACTCGAGATTTAAATTTTTATTCAGCGGTCTGGTTTATTTGAGCTTTGGTTTGTTTTAGTATGGATTTATAAAACAAATGTAGGGGGGTTTTATTCAAAAAACCCAAATTTTAAAATTGTTACGATTTCTTAGGGTGGAATATTGTGTACATAATTTTTTTTTCTCCCCAAGAGTCAGCATAGGTAAGCATATACTTTGGAATATGGAAATGTTTAATATATTGATTCACATACAACCAATTTGAAGAGTAACTGCAGTGCTAATATTAAAGTGGCAATGTTAATTGCACTGTTGATTTAAAAATTATCAACCCCATATTGTTTTCACTACAATATGAATACTGAATAGAGCTTACAAAACTACTTTAAAACTGTAACATAAGGAAGAACAATTCCAAATTTTTTAAAAGCAATTGGTTTTTATTCAGCACATATGCTAGATAACTGAACCACCTAACCTGAAAAAGACCTGTTACTAGTTGTGCCTTGTTTTCAGCAGTTGTACTTTTTTTAGCTTCTAAGTTTTAAGACAATATCCCAAGACAATGGCATTAAATTGTAGAAGAATCCAAGATAAATTGCACAATTTGGGAACATACCCCAAATATCCCATTCTTCTGCATTATTGTAATTGTCACATAGTACCACTTTTTCTTTCAGATATTCAGTACTGAGGCATGACAAAGTCCTAGTTTTCAATGCAAAGCCTGGTTGTAATTTTTTACGTGCTTCTCATGTTCTTTGTCCAGTGGAAGTCTTGAGGACACTGAGGAACTTTCTTTTGTGAGGGAACACTCACCAAGGCCATGACTGTCCAGTTGTACCTTCACACTCCGGTCCGGTCTGGGAAATGCAGCATCCCAGTAACAACAGGAACAGTGTGAAAAGGAGAAAACAAGATGTGTCCCTGAAAGGGAAGGAAAATGAAGGAGAGAGAGGTCAAGGGGCTAAAATGAAAGGAGTATATTTAAGATCAGAACAGTCACTGTCCTTTTCAGTTAAATGTGAAGAAATCATGTCCTCTTGACATCACTAAAGTTCTACTTCTGAAGCAGCCCACAGGGTGAACTTATTTTTTGTCTTCATTTATTTCAACCCCTATTTACTGCCACAGCATCTGGAGTACCTTGGTAATGCTGCCAATAACAATGCCCTTACTTTGCTATGCTTGGATTGTAGATGTAGATGGCACCAACCTCTCAGAGAAAAAAAAAAAAAATCCAACAGAGACCTTTTTAAAAAGCCTTTTTTATTTTTTCCTTGGGGGAGGGGGGGCTGCGTGTGTGTGTGAGATTGTGTCTGAAAGGCAACTAAAAGCTGGCTTCAAAAAGGGTCTATTTTACCCTTCCAGTGGGACTTTACTGCAATTCTTTGAATCAGATGGTTAACAGTCAGAGTATTTTGGTTACTTTTTTTTTCTTCCTGCACGTCTGGCAGTGTGTTTGATGACCCTGTGGGCAGTATAGTAACAACAGGATGCAAATTTTGATTTGTATGTTGGATAATTCCTCATGATAACTAGGACAAGCAGAAGAGGTTACTCTCAAGCAAGGGAAGACAGCTGATCTAACATGGAGACAAAATTACAAATGCTATAGGAAAAAAATGTGCTAGAGACAAATGAGGAATGTGGAATTCAATCTTGTAAAGACCAGGAAGGTAATTTAATAATACACACAGGCCTATCTGAGGTGGCATAAAACATCTCATTCTGCAACTCACATGTGGGGAATCCTATGGTATGGTGCAGTCACATGTTACTGGCACTTGTAAAAGTTCCTTATGCACTTCTGATTCTTACTATTCATTATTAATGTGTGTGTTAAACATTTACTGTCTTATTTCAGAAGGTTATCATATGCTATTAATGTAAAACTACACAGTGAAACTGAAGATAACAATCCTGTTTTAAGTTAATATATGGATGTTCACAGCCTGTGAACAAATTCTTAATTTAAATTGGTTTATAAAAAGCAATTATAAACAGACAAGTCAAATTTATCTCGTAGCTATAAAAAACACACACAAGTGAGCCACATGTTCAATTGGAATCTTTCCTGCTGAAAAGCAAGCCTGTTCATGTCTTATTTGGTTGGACATGGAGAAATTAATATTTACTCATGTTTTGCAGAAGTGTTTTACACACTGAAGAATTTTTTTCTATGATACTACTGAAGTAATATGATTCAGTCATCTCTTAAGTGAAGTGGCTGCAATTGAAGTTAGAGATATATCTTATTAAGGAACAAATTTAATAATGTTATCACAGTCAAATAAGCTCAATACAACCAAGCAATCTTGTTTCTAATTTTGTTAGATGCACATTATTTAACTGGCTAAATATTTTAGTTCAGGTTCCTTTGTAGAAAACAGCACACACATTTGCTAGTGTTGTTTTAATCAGTCCTTTCAATCATGTTATAGTGACTTAGTTCAATTCAAACCCACCATTTTCCACATCAAGACAGGTATGTGGGATAAGCTGTATTGTATATGATTTGCTGTATGGGAATCTTGTTTTCATATAGTTTTTATGCACGTTAATAGTTCCATTAATTTGGAACCATTTCATGTAAATGCCATCATGCCGTTACTTGTCAGATGAGCTCCTCTTCAACAGAATAATCTCTAAACAGTACAATTTATTGGAATTTAATTGGGACAACTATAAGAATTACAGATATTTTGCTTAATAGCTTTTCACTGAATTATGATTGTGTATTGGAAAAATTCTTGGTCTGTATGAATAGCCATGGAGTTGTAGGAAAGGCCTGAGAAGAATGATTTCTTAGTGTCACTTAGTGTCACATGATCACAGCACAGTATTACTTACTCATTGTTTTCAACCCTGATCATTTATTGTGAATTGCTGATTTTTAAAACCAAGCATGTGGCTGCCCTAAAAAAACACAATATGTTGGTGAAAAGATACTTGAATGACATGGGAGCTGTTTCTTGGACACCCCATCTGGAAATCACTGTGGAGAAGCTTATCATTAATTTCTTTATACCTCCCTCATCTCTGTTCAGGAAGCATTTCAGCTAAAAAAATGTAAATGCCTGTGCTGGGTCTGGTTGTGGTGGAGTTTGTTGTGTTCACAGAAGCCATGTGGTGCTGTGTTTAGGTTTGAACAGTGTGGATAACAAGCCCTATTTTGGCTGCTGCTGAACAGTGTGGGCACAGCATCAAGGCTTCCTCTTTGTCCCCCCTTGCCTCCTACAGCCAGTGGGCTGGTGATGGCAAGAGGCTGGGATGGGACACGACCTGGACATCCAGCCTGAACTGGTCAAAAGTGTATTTATGCTCATCAATGAAAGTGGGCTAAACCTGGTCTTTTTCTAGCAAGGAAAATCCTGGTCCTTGCTCCAGACTCTCCCTGTTAATTAGCCAGCAAATAATTTCTTCCAACCTTCATGTAGTCGTTTTCTTCTCAGATTATGATATTCTTCTAGGCAATTGTTCCCATTCTTTTCAGTTTCTCGGAAGTGTCCCCAGTGTTTTGAGTTCAATGTGATGATTCCAGTATTTTGGTATCCATATCCAGTTTTTTTTTGTCAGGATGCCAAACTACTCTCTGATAAGCTCAGGTCACAAATGGGGAAAAATATTTTCAAATTGGTTCTATCCTTGGTGAATCTAAATGAAATGTAATGTAGTTGAAGGTTGGAATTAAAGCATGTAAAGTTTATTATTTTTTTTTAATGTGTGTTTTAAAGAACTCTTGCAAGCAACATAGACTGCTCTTTCAAAATTGGAAGTGCTTGAAATGGATAGTACTCACCCGTGTGAAAAAGGAAATTCTTTGTAATAATATATTGTCCTTCTCCCTTGTAGATTACAACATGGTTTAGAATAATGATTTTTATATTCAGTAATACATCTAGATTCACTTGTAATTCTTAAGTTACATGTAGTACTCCAGGAAAATAAATATTTCATCACCAAGTGTCAGACTTATGAGCTAATTAACATTTCAGGAGTGAAAGAAGTAGTGTCATTAGCTGTACTTATAGAACTATGAGGAGTGTTGTTGCTCACTACTCCCATGGAATTCCTGCAATGGAACTGAATAGGCAGAGTTATTAACAGCTAAATGTTGATGTTGAATGAGAGGAGTCCAATTTATGAAGAGATTGCAGAACACAGAGGAACTTCCATAAAGCCAGTTCAGGGCCCCATGTGCTCCAAGAACTCAGCAGTGAATGTGTGGGAAGTCTTTGAATGCCAAGAGCATTTTTCAGTCCAATTAGTAAAATAATATCTGATCTCTCTTTGGTGACAAGGAAGAACTCTGGCAGTGTATGAGACTGAGATGTTTGAGTGTCAGCTTATGTTAAATGGTTCATCTTTTGAGGAAAGGGCTTGCAACTAAAGCACCAGGGGTCTAACTCCAAAAGGGCAAAAGTCCTGAGTTTAAATATTTAATGCTTGTTTTTCAGCATTCAACTCTGTTTGCTTATTTGTTTTCTTGCAGCCAACTAGTGTTGCAGTAATTGTCTAAGAAGGATTGAGGGCAAAATACATGAGGGGAAAAGGAGACACAAAATTCAGGGCTTGATTTAGGCTTTCCAGTAGAAAGTTGGCTTTCTAACTCCATCATAAAGTTCAAGGTAGCAGTATTTTTGACCTGCTGTCTCCTATGAGACAGGTGTAGAAACCATTTGACAATATAAAGCACAGAGCTAAACTGTTTAATGATTGATTTGGACAGTTTTGTATCCAACATGGTTGTTGGACAAAATTAGCTACATCAATGAAATATACAAAATAAAAGACTGCAGGCTGTCAGGCCCTTCCCATCCAACCGAGATGTGTGGTTTAGCCTGGAAAGGTTTAAAAGGGAGGGGAATTCTATCCTTTCATTTGGAGGTTTTCTTTGACATTTGTAATTTTGCACAAATCTATCAATGGCATTTTCTTTCTGTCTTCCCAACCAGGGGTATGCTGCACATTAAAGACAGAGATTTTCAGAGAGAAAGCTGTAGGAATCTTCCCTGGAGTTTTTGCATGAGGATGGATAGTTCTGTCCAGAGATCCACTGGGAGCAATTTTTAATGACAATTTTTGCAGTTTAATAGTTGCGCAATTAGACTACAGAAGTAAGAACCTGCAGAACTGTCAGGATGTAAAGTCCTGTATAAAATGTCTCATGATCCACTTCCAAAAGGTAGGAAACTGCTATTTTGTAAAATAACAGTATCAATGCAGAACTTGTCTTTACCCAAAGCCTTGTAGCTTCAGCTTTTACCACAGAGTATCATTTGGATTATTTCAAGCAAGCAACATATTGGATATTTCTTCTCAGTTTGTTACAGAAATATTTGTTATCCATTGACAAAAATATATAAAAAGCTTAATTTCCATTGACGTAAGCAATCATTAATATTAGGGACAATATTGCATTATTCCAGGTACATCAATTCTTCCAGGTGTGCATTACAACAGGCATATTTGAGTAAGAACCAGGTTTCAAATAATATCTACAAGCTCAGAAAGCCACTAGTTTTGAGTATTTCAGACTGGAGGGAAAAGAATGATTGGGGCAAAAAAGGAGCACAAAATTAAATTTTCTTTGACAATTGAAGCTTTGTATTGACTATAATGCAAAGTACCTGGAATGCTTATCACGGATCATTCTAAAGGGTTAAAGTATTTGCAGCCTAAACCTGCATTATGCAAAGTAATTTATTGATTTACATGTATTTATATGTGATAACAGGTCATTGAGGCATATTCCTCTGATCTACAGTGAATAATAAGTGTATGAAATATATATTCCACAGTGTCTTTGGACTTCACAGTAATAGTCACATTTTGAAATACTGTGGCTAATCTAAAACTATGCAGCTGAACAGAAAAACAAAACCAGTCCCAAATATGAATAAATGATTTGCTACTTAATACGTCAGTGTATTTTGTCAGGTTGATACCATTAGGCTCAGCTACATTCAGTTCTAAACTCTGCAATATTTGAAGCCTGATATTGTGCCTCACTAAATTTAATACATGGACCTCAGTAATAGAGGAAATCACTTTAGCACTTGGCAGTTTGTAATGCTGTATAAAATTGACTGCCCTGCAAACACAATAGCGATAATAAAAATTGTGGTCAGTAGGGGGGTGTAATGCATTTTCCAGCTTCAGCAAAGGTCCAGATGAGATTTATTGAGATTTTGCTGTTTGGGTGAGGATCAATAGAGCTTCGTTAATAATTTGTTGTAAGGGCACCCTTCAGGGATATGACATTTTACTTTAAAACTTTGATAATTTTGAAAGCATGCCTGGTGATAACAATGTCAAGTCCCTGTGTTTCGTGGGCATGGATTTTTGCATTCAGCTTGTGGGAGCATTTACTTTCACAGCAATTACATTTGAAATCATTCAATATATAATGCAGTCCAGTATTGATAACTAGATTCCACATGTTCTAATGCAACTCTTAAGGAAGAATCCCAAACACGTTCTTGAGTCCTCCATTTTGTTTCTTGTTTTCTTCTCTAAGCAGAGAACGTTCAAATGTCAGTCTGTAATTTCTTAGTGCTATATAATTTTCATGAATGATCTGGAACTACACTCTTAGTTTCATGACTGTAGAATTAGGAGGTTTCATAAGGAACTTTTCCCTTTATCTCCCTCTTGCTGGTAGCACTTTGCATGGTAACTATTAGCTTGACTTAGATATCTGTACTTCTTTTATATTTTCATAAAAGAAACTTTGTGTGCTCAGCAAGCCTTCCTTTTCTGCCAGCAACTTTTGATGGACACTGCTGTTTGTCAGGAAACAAAAATTTGTGAGCACTTGCAGTTGGAACACAGGGACAAGGTACAGCAAAACGATTTATTTCCAATGAGCATGCACAAAGTAAGATTTATGACTTTTGCAGCTCAGATGACGTTCCTTACACAGTTGCTGAGCTACAGCAAATTAAAGGGATCCATGAATACTGAGGGGTGTGTTTTTGTAATGAGGGAGAAGAGACAGAAGCAATAAGAAGATAATTAAGGTAACAACTTGTGAAAAATTAAAGTGTTTCTGTCTTTCATTTTTGAATCTCTGAGCATAAACTTTGTAGTTGTTAATTTAATTGCTGATGTTCTCTGTATCCCTGAAGAATATTAAGGATTAATCATCTGGTTCATTCCAACAAGAGATAAGGCCTAAGTGAATTGAAATTTTACCAATTTAACCCTCTCTCCCTCCTAATATGACATGATTAACATTCTTCAATTAACAACACATAATTATTCTAAAGGCCTCATTGCACTTACTCCATTTTTCAGTTTCAGGTTGCCCTTTGCAGGTATTTCAAAACTGAATAAAAGGCAGGCTATATTTTTGTTCTGTATTATTGGTCACTCAGGTTGAGCTAAATTACAAGAATTGATTTTTAACTTTTATTTCTCTTGCTCCTTTTCTTTTTCACCTAATAATCTCTCTGTGCATGTCCTGACAATCAGTTCTGATTAGCTAAACATTATCTTCAGCCCCTCTTTAAGGACAGCCAAGTATTTCTTTTCCAACCTTTTCCAATCTGAATAAATTTTCTTAATTATTTGTGGCAGAATACTGATTTACAGAACTAGCAATTTCATTGAGCCCTAGAATGCAGAGCTGTTCATCTAAATATTAATGCATAATGTATTGTTAATTTTTTAAAATAAAAGATAATGAAATTATTTACATTTGTAGGACTTTGATTTAGAGCTACTCTCAGTAAAAATGCAGCATTTTTATGGATCCTGGTATTTTCTGAAGGGCCTTCTAGTATCCTTCACTGGGCAAATAGTGCACAGTTGCCTTGTGTCTCATGGATAATCAAGTAGCTGTTAGTGGGAAAGCATCATTAATTTGTGCTAAAATGAGACAAAACAAAATAAAACAAGATGGGAAGAAAATACATCTGTTTTCCTTCTGAAACCAAGGAGGTGAGGGAATTTTGTAGAGATACAGATTTGATATAGAGATATAGATTTGTAGAGTTACAGTACTAAATTTGCAGGTCTGTAGCAATAGACATAGAAATGTTACTGTTTTCCTTTTAAAACTATTTAAAGGAAAGCAGAGTTGCTTCCATATCTAGTGCTTAAAGCATCCCATATTTCTTACTCTTTTAGGCCTGTGAACCTTTAGATATCAATTATTTTCCATTCAAATTTTTATGGAGCAGATGCATAACCATGAAAATACTTGATGTATTTGTCAGGGTTCTGTCCTGTGGAAATCTGGGATATTTTATTTAGGGACATAATGAGTACATTGTAAGACTGGAAATCTCCAGTTCTCAGTACATCCCCAAGTACCAGCCTGAAGTGACAAGTCTGTCTACTACACATCAAACAAAATTGCATTAGGGAAGAAATTAACCAGGGCCCTCTTCCATGCATTCAAGTTGCAGAACTTTATTGAAAACTATTTAAATCAACTATGATATACAGGATTGCAGAAGGGGGAGAAATCTAACTTTCTAGAAAATACAATCAAGTATGATTTAGATATAGATATATGATCAGGGAGATGGGTTTGTATGTGTACAAATATGTATATATTTTTATAGATGTATATCACACTTAAAAGTTGTCCAGGTGTTTGTCTTTCAGAAACAAACAAAAAATCAGCCTCTCTACTTTTATAAAGAAGATCCTGACATCATTAGACAACAGAAACGTGATATCTTTTCATGGGTCAGGAAAATTGTTTCACAACAATTAAACATGCTTGTTATTCTGGTTATTTCTAGAAGTTCATGATGACTTGATGATCATGACAGACAGCAAAGGAAGGATGCTCATAGACAGCAATGGTTCTCTCCACTGTTGCATTTTTAAAAATGTGTCAGGGCTGAATTGTTTGAAATTTTGCTCGAGAGGAAAAATATTACCAGTGGAATAATCAGCAAGTGAAATGACTTCAACCCCAGGCACTACCTGTCTTTGCAAATTTCTGCCCTGGGTCCATCCTTCCAGCAGGCAGGCAGGAGTCTTAGAATATTAATGTAAAATGTAAGGAATGCCTTGGACACTGTTGTTCATGCACTTCTGCCTGCAATTGTGCTTTCTGAGGTCAGGCCTGCTCACTGAGCTGGGCTGAGGGGCACAGCCTGAGCACTGTTGGCATTCCAGGGAACACCTTCCATCAGGATGGCAATTGCCCTCACAGCCATCACCTCCTCCCATTTCCTGCTCCCTCTGGGATGGATGTGTTTTCTTTAGCAAAATAAGAAGCCAACTTTCTTCTATTTCTTTCAGGTATATTCTGCATTAGTCACTATTTTGGGGCTCAGCACCTGTTTACCCCTTGTCTAGAAGCACTGATGAGCACCACTTCCTAAAATGTTCGCTGGAGCTGTGCCAGTAAAACTTTTCAAATGTTTCAAAACCTTTTTCAGAATCTTCCCTTCAGTTTAACCACATCTTCATTTTGGAATTAGCAAAGGAATTTTTTTTCCTCAATGAAACCCAAACCAATTCTTTTGTTTCAGCCAAGGATGGCAAACAGAGACGTTTCACTCATTTTGATAGCTGTGGTACCTAGTGTCAAGGCAGAGGTAACTGTATTTAAAAATTAACCAATAGCCAATATTATAGAAGTAACTAGGATGAGAGAGATATCTTTATTTAAAATAAATTAGCATGAAGAATGAGATATGAATAAGGAACTTCCATCATTGTTCTGCAACAGAAAGCATATTTACACTGATGGTGTGCACAGGGAAAAATACATCTGAGGCAAATAACTTCTGATTTTTTAATGTGTTTTGTTTGTTTTTTACATAGGTGGATATAGTTTCAGATTTATCAATGAAAACCATAGGAAGACCACTAAATCACAGACTTAATTGCAGTTTTTTCCTCTGTCAGCTTTTGGGGAGCCAGGTGCTCTGTGGTGTGAGTAATGCTCAGTGCACTCATTAGCAAGACAGCTGAGGGAGCATCTCAGGGGGTTGATATTGGCCTGCAGCTTCCACCAAGACCTAAGCATAAGCTCTAGAGCATTCTTTGGTATTTTACACTTTATTTTACATTTTACCACAGGACCTAGGCTTTCCTGTTTACTGCCATGCTGTATTACTGTAATGCATGAAGGCAACTGCCTTGCTCTGGGAGGACTGCTGAAAATTTTCATCATAGAAGCAACCTCTGAGATTTGGTTTAATTTATACTGAGAAACTCTACAGAGAAATCTATTAGTTAGTGAAAAAATCCAGTTATTGTATGCTCTTTAATGTACTGTGTATTGGGGGAAAAGAGTGAAAAAATGTTCAACTGTTTCTCTGCTTGAAAATGTATGAGGAAACAGAAAACAAGGTAGACAACTGGAACTGTAATTCCTTGGGATAAAAGGCTTCTATGTTGTCTGTACTTTTCTCAGCAAATGTCCTCCGATTTAGTTACTTTATTTCTGCTGAAATGGTTTCTGCAACACCAAGAGTCATATTTAGGCTCCTGGACTTTGGTAAACTCTTTTGTGGAGTAAAAAAAGCATAAGGCTGTAATATTCAGTTGAATGCCAGGTTGTGAAACCCTTAACAATTCCTCGGTCACTGCCCTGCCCAGCTGCACTGTATAGGGAACATCCATGTCAGTATGGGATGGGATGCAAGGAGTGCATCCTTGTCACCCTCCAGGTGTAAATCTTACACAATTCATCACTTGCAGAGCTACTTGTAACGGGAATCTGGGATGAAGGTAACATAATTCTGTGATAAGCTTAGGACAATTTATTGGCACAGTTTAGAATATACTGAGAAAAAGGAACTGTGTTTGGCTCAAATTCGTGTTTGATCTGGATGGGGAAGCCTTTTTGTGAAATTTGTGTTTGCATTTGCCCACAGGACAGGAAATACTTGAACCGCTAATCCAGATTAATGCAATTTGTCAGTGTCTTTCATTGTTTTTCTTTCTCTGAGTTTACCTTTGTTCATTGTCTTATTTAGTTACCTATCAGTACAATACTCTTCCTTTGGAGCATCACTTTTGTCCAGGTAAGTACTGAAACCCATATTTGCTACACTTGATTACAGTTAAGGATGCACTTATATTTCAAGTGTGCAGAGACTCTGATTTCCTCTATGCAGACAGACCTCTCCAGATCTGGAATAGTTTCTTCAGTAGAACTGTAAAGCCAGTATAATACAAAGTCAGATAAACGCAATACTAAGCTACTGACATACAGAATTTAAGTAAATCCCAGGTTTACTTTATTTTTTGATGTCTGTGAGCTGTGACCCATCCATGTGCTCCTAAGTTTAGGGGGGTTGATATTGAATCAGTGATAAATTATGAATTATAGGTATTTTTCCTTTTTTTTTTTTTGTCCCTGGTAAAATGTGCTAAATACAACACCTTGCTGCTGGTTGATTTACACCTTCATATCCAAAACAAAAAGCAGTTGAATATAGCTAAAGAAACGGACTCATTCCACAGGTGAAGTGGTAAAATTCACATACCATGGCCTGTCAAAAGCATGTGGTAAGCAGATTGGAAAATATGACATTCTTTATCTAGCATCTTTCTCTAAGGATGATTCCATATGCAACTTAGAGGAAGGAAAACCCAACGAAACAGGAAATAATAAAATTTTAAAAATATTAAAATAATANTTAAAAATATTAAAATAATAATTCAAATTTTATTTGAGTGAACACATAACCCAGCGTTAATGTGGTCATTATGATGCAGGTGTCTTTTAAAAGTCTAAATTATAAAGTTTTGTTCTTACTTTCTAAAAACTAAGGATTTGTTACTGGATAATTTATCCATTATTATTTATCTCACTATTAAATATCCAGGAGAAAGCAGGATCATTTTTTTAAACAGTTACTTGTAATAACACGAGCCTAGCAGTTCTAGGATACTCAATTCCAGAGTGTGGCTGTGTAATGAATATATTGCATTCAATTTAAAGCATTATTCCTTATTTTTAACTTATTTAAGGATAACAGTAAATGTCTGTAACCTCTGGTTTGGTCTCAGACAATTTACAGGTTATATGCAGGTTAATGAATTGTAATTAGGGAGTAAAAATTGTGTTTTCATCAAGTTGTGGGAAATTCTGGTTAATAGATGACAAGTGTGTCTTGTATTAAGCTAAGCTGTTATTTTTCTTTTGAAATTGTTCGGAAATTCAATCTTACACTGACAAAAGGACAGATAAGTGATACTCAGGTTTTCTGCACAGGAATGTCTTTTGCTGGATGTTTATTAGTACAACAAGCTGGGCCAAAGAGATCATTGCCTCTGCTGCCTGTCTTCCCAGAGCAAGAGGTTTGTGCTGAAGGTGACCAGAACAGGACCCAGGCTCCCTCACTGGCTGCAAACGCTCACCTTCTGGAATATTGGTTTGAACACAAACAATGACTCTTGAATTTCATATACCAGGCCAGTTTTGGGGACAACAGAGACTGGCCAGCTCAGTTCTGTCCCAGCCCACAGCAGGGCTGGGGCACTTCAGTAACCACTTTGCCAAAAAAATGAAGTTAAAATGTCTGAAATGGCTGCTCTTAAAATCTAACAAAGTCTTTGAGACTGTGGGAGCCACTCCAGCTCGTTCACATTAACAGAGATTCCTTTTGTTAGCCTATGGAGCAAGCAAGCTTTGAGGTGAGGATAATTTCTTTGTTAAATGCACACTGCTAGCTAGATTTAATTACATCAGATAAAAGATTACTAAATTTCCCTCTAGTAATTAATATGCATTTCTAGAGCTGTTTATTTCTTGCATAAAACGGAAGTGCCTATGGTCCAAACACGTAACAGTGGATAGTTACTTCAACTGACCAGCAATGCAGATAAATACATAAAAATAGGAATGGGGGAAAAAGTATGAAAATAAGGAGCATTCTGCAAATGCTAGAAAAGATGACACAGTATTCAGTGCTACCCTTGCAGAATTTTTTTTTGTCACTTAACATGGTAACTCATAATTTGAATAGAAATTGAGGTCTGCAGTTTCTGTGTTTTGAGTCTAGTGACTGTAAGGGGTTTTTTTGTTTGATTGGGTTTTTTTAATTTGTTTGGTTGTTGGTTGGGGTCTTTTTAACCCATTCAGGTGTAAGAATTCTGTCCTTACTTTTTTTGCCAGGATCTTTTCAGTCAAAGTCATCAAGAATAAGAAACAGTAGTTTCTGTACTGATTTCAGTTTCTATTATTTTCACTGTAACAGGCAATGAGCATTGTAAAAAAAGGTGTCATGGTGATGTCAGAAAAAAAAATCAGTAAAATTTTTTCACATGTAAATCAGGAAGCAAACTAATGATATCACTGCATGAATGCATGTTACAGTATCACAAGGTTAATTAACAAGAAGGGAAATGAAATACAAACCAAAGTAATTAAATACCCTCTCATGAGCTACTGTAAAGAAGTAACAAAAGCCTTCTGAAATAGGATTGCTAAAGAAACATTATCTTATTGTTGCTACCTCTTACCCTATTTATAGTTATATGTGCAAGGATCATGCACAGTACTAACAGTACTAACAATGTGGATAGAAGTTATACTCTGTGGCAGTATAATTGAAGCAATATAATTTAATTAAGCCTTTTGACTTGCATTATGCTGTACTTGGATTGAGTGACTAAGTAGCATTGGGTTGTTGAACTGAGAGATCACATCACTGCAGTGATAAAATAGCTGTAAGATTATTCACTTGTCTACATCTACTTTTTTAGTGTCTGAATGTTTTGCTTTCATCTGCAAAATCCAGAGTTTGGTACCTGCATCCAATGAACAATGCATAATTAGAACTATGGTGCTGAGAAGACACAAAAATTGATGTGATGAACAGTGTCAGTTGTGTTTAATAACAGTATGCATGAAGGTGTCCCAAGTTCTGCCCCTATAGCTTAAAGAGGAATTAGGAACATTTGATGTCTATGATAAATTTATAACTAAAAATGTGTTCCTGAGCATAGAAGCCTTTATGTAAGCTTTTAAAATTAAGAGCAGTGCTTGTTCTTTTCAAGGTATAGCCACTGGATTCCAAGACAGTAATCTAGAGATGCCTCTTTCTGTCTTGCACTGTGATTTTTAAAAAAGGTCTCCTTTTAAAACATCGTGCAAAACAGCCCGCAGGTTTTCTTTTGGGAGGGAAGGGGTGAGGTTTATAACTCAAAATAAGAAAGTTCACATAATTTAAAAAAAAGTACACGGCGTACTTTTAACTGTGTCATTCACTGCCATAGAATAATGTGGATGTCAAAAGCTTACATAGTTCAAAATCAATTTGATAAACATGGAAAATAAGTTCATAATGGATTATTTAAGCAGAAGTAATTGACACAGTTCAGTGGAGGTAAAAGCATAGCAGGGAAGTGCCATTATATTGTTGCCTTATTTCTCATTCTCCAAACTTCCCAGGCTTTAGACAAATCTGGAGACAGAATTTTGGGACAGACATTTATTTGATAGAATGTAGTACAACTGCTCATATGTTATGTGCCTATGTTTGGCAGTGCATGACTGCAGGGTGTTGCTTACCAGTTTTTACTTGCGGACAGACCAGATGAAGAAACTTGAGGAGCTCAGGGAAATGCTGCCTATTTCTGTCACACCTTGCTATACAGGGAGTGTTTAAACCAAAAAGGGAAACCCTAGGGTATCTTTTTGGATCATCATCATAATGCTCCCAGGTTGGTCTGGAAAGGTTTATGCAAAGTAAAGGTGCAACTGTATGCTTAACATTAAAAATACAGGCCACAAACACAGACAGATGCCACATCCTGCTGTATCACCCCACTTAAGCTGTTTGAAGCAATCTGCCTTCCAGAAACTTAAGGGCAAAGAGGGAGAGAACCTGATTTAGTCACAAAACAGGAGTCATTAACCTTGAACACCGAGTCACTGAACTTCTTGTGGTGAGCAGTGCTACTTCATGTCCCCTAATCTAACAGGTTCTGTCTTGGCAGTCTCTGTTGGTGATTTCCCCAAACACCGATGAAGGCATGGAGAATAGCACTGAGAAGAAGAAAAAAAATAGTTAAGGTAGAAAGATAAAGGAATCTAATCTTGTATTGCTGATATGCACAGCTTTTACATCTCACACTGGTTCATTTTAACACACACCACAATATCTGACCCACTAGTGATGAATTAGGAATAGATTCAAGAATCAGGTTCGTGGTTCTGAAATGCATTACGTGTTTATTCCAGCTATGCTGGTGAGTTCTAATAAATATGTGAAAGAGCCACTATTGTGGAAAGATAATTTGAACATCAAGCAGTTATGCTTCACAAGAAAAACATGTACCCTGAAATATATATATACACACTAGGTGATATGGATTTCTGAACATATGTGGGGTTATTATTTCAGAGTGACTTCTGAGAATACTGAATGTGGTCTCTAGTTCAAGGCTGCACAGGAAGAAAACAGAGCAATGGCTTTCCAGTGAAAGTCACTAATGCACAAAAATAAAATGCATATTAATATGTTTAATCCTACAAGTATCTTTTGTTCAAAGTCAAAATATCTTGACCTTTTAACGACAGTAGAGATATCTAGGTGTGTTGTCATTTAGTTCGTAGTTGAAAAATGCAATCTGTGTTTATGCTTTACCTGTAAGGGTATTATTCTGGCAAACTATGTGTGCATTAGGTCATGTAGTGATACAGCTTGTTTAGACCTCGCTGCAACCCTCTTCTAAATACAAAGAAATTCAAACCACGTCCTTGCATTCAGTATTATTATAGTTGATTATTCACTAAATATTCAGAGGCTTCAGTGTCATTAAGAGCATATAACTGAAATGACATGGGCAGTATTATTCTCATCAGTGTAGGTTAATGAAAGGAAACTCATCTGGATTAATGAAAGGAAACTCATCTGATCATCTTTTCAGGAGTCTCACCCATTGAAAAGCTTTTCCTCATGCATATGCACAATGTGACAGGCAGCTCTGCGGAGCACTGGGCTCTGGGAATGGGAAGCAGGACCATATGCTTAGTCATTAAACACATTCATAGCACAAACTCAATCACTGGAAACATGTGTAGTACAAGATACCATTTCAATTTGAAAATGAATTTAGGGTAAATAGAAGGTTGCATCCCATGCAAAATGTTGTTATACTATGGTGTTGCTATGGAATCAAAAGGAATTTTATGCAAACTGCTAGATGATATTTTCAGAGTACTTGTACATTGCATTTTTGTTAGGGATGGTAAAGTTGTGCTGAATGTGAATTAACCCAAAAAATGGGGATCTGCAGTGCCTGTGCCAGACTTAGATCAGGTAGAAACTGATGGCAGTTGAATGAAAAGAATTCCACATCTTACCATCGATGTCATACACCTGATCTGGAGCAAGAACAAAAATTCACTATTTATGCTTCTCCATTAAGAATGTGTATCTTTAGAATCATCTTTCTACTTGCAGGAACAGGTTGTGGGGATAAACCCATACTTACCTTTCACTATATGCTGTATTAAACTTTGAGTACTTTTTTTGTTCTTTTAACACATGTATTTTAAGCACAGAGAATGTATTTATGTTCCCTGAAAGGCAGACTCATCTAGAAGTTCCCTCAACACCTTTGTCTCAGTGAAATACCACTGGAAGAAATTAAATTTAATCTGTATTTTGAGTCAACTTCATCAGCATTTCAACATAACAGATCACATTCCCTCTTAAGCTTAGACCTTTTTCTAACCCATTGTTCAAGCCAATGCGATTCAAAGGTATTTTTTCATTTTCAAAGCTTGCATGAAATGTAAGTGGGCAACAGCACCTTTCTTTCACTCTCTGTAGCTGAAAGTGATGTAACAGTGACTGATGTTTTATGTCACCTTTTTACTTATAGAACAATTAAATGAACTTAAGCTTAATGAATTATATAACTTAATAGGGATGGCTAAATTATTTCATGAAACACATTGCCAAAGTTGGATTTGTATTATCTGTGTGTTGATTAATGATTTTTTTTGAGTGTTTGCATCTAGTGATACACATTAATTTTTCTTTTAGCTAGTGCAAGTAGGCATAGGAATTCAAGGTTTTTTTAAAAATATAAGTATAGCTCCAGCTCTCTCAGTATTTGGCAGACTTGGAGGCATTGCAGCAACATTTTGTATTCCTGTTCAGCTGAAGAACACCATGGAATTGTCACCTCTGTAATGCAGTTTGGCAAGGACTGATTAACCAGCTATGAAACCACCAACAATGTTATTGAGGGTGTTTCAGAGGTAATCTGTGAATATGACAGTGTTTCATGGTACCTCTCTTTCATGTGATGAGAACTGATCATGGCTCAGTTGTCAATCACTTACCTCCGTCAACAGCCAGAAAGTCAGTTCTATAGCTTCTCTCTTCCTAGAAGAAACTTTAGAATATGTTGTGTTTATCAACATTTTTCAGATTGCAAATAGCTGGTTTGTTGGGGGGTTTTGGGCATTTAAAATTGTTTTGACTAACAAAGAGTTTTGTTGTTTCTTTTCTGAGTGTAGCAGGTGAATTTCCATTTTTTTTGGTCTAGCAGAATAAGTGTTTGACGTGATATACTTTACACTGGGCAAAGTGGTGAAAGTAAAACACCTGTGCATGAGCAACAATTTAGAGGAGGTGCTTAAATTCATAGCAGGTCAACTTTCATGTGACTGAAGTCCATTTTTTATAAGTTTGTATTGCACATAACATTTGTGAGGGGGCTCAGTTGACAAGTGTTTTTAGTTTTTTTTTAATTAGTTGAAGCTTTTTAAGTAATCTAATAGACCACCACTGTCTGTTGGTTTTCCTAAAACACTTTCAACTAATTAATTCAAATGGTACCACTCTTTTATTTTCATTAGAAATAGTAAGACTCGAGGAGTCAAGTCCTGTGTCAAGTCCCATGTCAGGTCCCATTCTTTGAGGTGAAACTGATAGCACCTGTTAATTACTGCAGCTGATGTAATTATTTTAGGTGGAACTGATAGCAGCTGTGTGACTCTTTCAGCTGGATTTCTGTGCTGGAAACAAGGTCTGTTGTTAGCTGTTCACCTGGAAATTTTACATGTTTGGCATCTGCCTTAGAGGTCTCCTTTTTCACTGGAAAATTGCAACTAGGAGAGCTGAAACACGCATGAAGTGAGTATAGGAAAAATACCATTTTGCCTTTAGTAACATTTGTCCCAGGCATTTTAGGAAATTCTCTTGTTTCATGTGCTTTGGATCAGTAACCTGGGAGTCAGAGAGGCCGGCTTTTGTCACAGGGGACGTGACTTGGTCTAACAGTCGGGTTTTGTGTCCTTTTGCCAAAGTTTTGGTGCAGCTCAGCATCCAAATTCCTCAAAAGCTGCTGAAGTGATTACACTGCAGTCCAGGGTTGCACAGACCATTCCTTGCACATGTAGTTCTGAGTTGATACAGAATCAGTGCTGCAGTTGGGTGTAAGAGCTGGTTCTTAGAGCTCCCTTGCTTTCTTTAGACACCTTCCTTGCTTTAACCCAACAGGGTTTGGAAGGAGAGAGTCCATAAGAATACAGATGGGATAGGATATCATATATGTGTGCTCATTATGTGGCCAGTGCACTGGAGTGGGAAAAGTTCTACTCATACTGTGAGTCTGACGGGAAGAAAGTGAATTTTGTCAAAAGAAAGTTGCAAAGTCAAGATTGTTAGAGATTATGCCTGAGTAAGGAAAAATGGAGTTCCTCAGAGGATAATTTAACTTTTTGTTTTGTTTTAATACAGCAGTATGCTCCAGGCATTCAGGGATGCAGGAACTTACAGATATTTATTTAAAAAAATATTCTACATCTTAAAATTGAAGTATTAATTTTACGGAGAAGTACTTTGTGTATGCCAGTACATATTAATTACTCTTTTGTCTGCTATCCTATGCCTGATTTCTTTGCTTAGAGAGAACAGCTCCCATGTTAAAACTCAGTAGATACATATTAGTTTATATAGTTTAGAAATATTGCCCTCTAACTATGTACTTGTGCCAGGCAGAAGATAAAACAATGCCTTAAAATTACTCAAAAGCCTTTTTTTTTTTTTTTTCTCATTGATTTCTGTTCTGACATTTCCTATAAATGTTTTTTCCTTTCCAAAGCAATTGGAAGGATTTGGTCAGTCTCAAGCATCTGTTTGAATATTTCCTAGAGGTGGGGTTGAAACTGCTTTGACTGGTAATGGACAATTATAAGATGCTGAAAATGTCCCTCAGGTTTGGTGCCTATGACAGCCAATTCAAGGAGCTAACTCTATCTTGTACATTTTGGGTTCTCTTGCATACACAAATTCATTTATTATAGGACTGTATTCCTTATTATAAAACACTTTATTGCATGCAGTCTTCACTGTACAGTGCTTCAAAGACTTGGAAATTTTCTCCTCTTCCCAGAGTCAATGTCCTACAACACCCAAGGACTTGTACACTCTGCTAAATTTTTAATGTCTGTTTTATCAAACAGATGCTACCATTACTCTGTGTGATAAAAACAGTGTAAAAGGTAAATTTTAGAAACTGTTTTGTTTATTTTCTAGAATTATGTATACTCTTTTTCCTGATGTGTCAGAATATGCCACAAGCTTTTCCAAGTTCTTCCCTGAGCAAAGCTGAAAGCAGCAGAGGAATAATCCCTGTTGATGTTTCATTGCTGCCAATATGAGTGGATAGATCATTGTCTTGGTTTTCCAATATTAAAGCTGTGCTGCTGTTCTGTGATGTACGTATTGCCAGGGAAGAAAGGAGATGACGTTTTATTTAAGTAGGTTAATAGGTCCCATGGTTTCCAGAGCTGAGTTTGTTTGGATTTGGGTGGTGAACTTATAAAGGCTTACTTGTTTCAGCAGCATAGCAAGCTCGACAGGTTTTCCCAGTGGCACTGACATTTACTATAACTTGTGTGTGTGTATCTATCTTACAACTTTAGTGGTCTGCTCACCAGAGAGCTCAGCTCTGCCAAAAGAGCACTCTAGGTTTGATTGGAAGGCTTGGGTTATTATGGATATACATTTGCTTGGCTGAAGGTAAAAATCTAATGAGAAACAGAGAGGGTTGTGTATGTGTCTGTATGCAGAAAATTTATATCTGAGAGCTTTGCTGCTTTATCTGGGAAACCCTGTTTTCCTTCAAAGGCCACTTGAAAACTGAACTGCTGTTTATATGCACAGACTGTGTGATCTTGTTCTCTCCTGATGAAGGATACTAGGTTTTGTTCTAAATTATATCAGCTATGCTCAAATTCTTATGTGGGCATACTTACACAAAATGTTATGTGTGCTAAGCTTTAAAAAAAATTGGAGAAAATGCTCTGCATTTCCTTTCTGACACATGCTGAGGAGGCAGGTAATGTGTTGGTAATGTGAGGCAAAATTCGTATTTAGACATAGGTATGTGAACATCCAGTTTTACCATTGAATGCAGAAGTTTTCTTATGTTGTTTTCTTATGTTCTTATAGCAACTACTATGTATCTTTATCTCACGCATTAGTATTGGATCATTTTAGTGACTATGAACCATTTCTTTTATACACAAGAAGTCCAGTAGGGTTTTTAAAGCTGGACAGTAATATTTTGAAACAGTAATAATATTATCTTCTATGTGTAATTGCAGATAGAGAGGCTTGGGAATGATTTGTAAAGTATTTGAGAGAAAAACTGGGTTTATGTGTTCAAATTGCAAATTGCTTCTGACTGGAGTTTTGATACAGTGAGATTCATTGATGTTCAAAGAAAATGCAATGTCATTATTAAGATATGGAAGAGCTTTATTGTGCAAGCTTGGAATTTCTAATGCTGTTTCAGTAGTGATGTAGTGATTTTTTTTCCTCTATTATACTCTGGTTTTAGAACCTTGACTGTGTCTCCCTTAAATTCCTTTAAAATAAAATTAAACCTCCCGTTTTCTCTTTTATGATATTTCAGGGTAGTGTTTGGACCAAGAAATTAGTTTAAAAGCTGCTAAGAACCAGTGTCCAAAATTTCTTCTGCTACATTCTGGAATAAAGACAATGCCCTTAATAAGATTTTTTAACTTTCAGTCAGCCTTGAAGTAGCCAGGCAGTTGAACTAGACAATCATTGTAGGTTCCTTCCCACTGAACTGTGTTCTATTCTGTTCTATTCCCTGCCAGACATTCTGTTTTGCTTATTTTTACTATTATTGCAGAGGAACAAGTGTGCTATGTAAGCTGAGAAATAGACAAGTCAGCAGCAACTTGAACATTTGACTGTAGAAAAATATGTTTGCACCATTATAATAGTTATGCTGCTGCCTGTTGCAGTTTATCCCATGAGCAAACTGTGGATGTTTCTCTGAGCAGAGCTACTTGGAGGTTCTAAAATCAAACCAGACACCTCTCCCTTGCTGGCCAAGCAAGGAAAGCCAGAATAAATTAAGAATATAATGAGGTTTTTATTTTCTGAAACCAAAGCAATTTAAGGAAGTCTAAAACTTACAGGATCCTGATTCCCTCTGTCTGTTTGTTAGGGATCTGGGACAACAACAGTGCTGTCACACGTTTTCAACTCTCTTTCTGTTCCATCCCTATCAGTATCATATTCAGAAAGCTATGAAGCTGGTTTAGATCTAAGTCTCCAGATTTCTTGTCAGCCTGTCTGGAAAGCAGCAAAGGTTGAGGGAGCATTTAAAATAATCCATCTCTGGATGACAGGTGAATAAAGAAGAGATTGAATGAGTAGAGAAAGGTGTAGACTAAAGGAGAACTGTAATATGGCACTTGGAAAGAGAAGGGGAAGGGAGAGACAGGATGAGAAAGAAAACAGGAGGGAATAAAAGCAAAATGAGAAAGGATATGTCAGATTTAAGAATAGAAAATATAGCAGGAGGACAGAAAATGTTACAGGGGGATTGTAGGGAAATGTATGTTGGAAAAAGAAGTAGGAAGTGTTACAGTTTTCCTTGAATCTCCCTGCTGAAATAATGGAAATGACACAGAATGTCTGTACACACAAAAAAACCTGTATCTACTGCAACTAGATTCTGTCCCCAAATTTCGCTTTTGAATGAGCACTGGGGAATGAAGAAAATGGAGAAAGGAGAAGGGCATTACTTCTTTAATGAGGGAGAAAATGTTGTCTGGAAATCTGGACTTCTACCTCACCTTCATGTGTCAAACTTTGTATTTCTGCTATTCTCCAAGGGCCTTCCATGCAGTTTTGCTTCTGTATAATACCTGTTCTCTTTATTAATTCTGGAAGTTGAATTGTAAAATTTGGAAAATGAGATGATGGGAATAATATCTTAATTTGCATGTGTGTATTTACTCTGTCTACTTTTCTTTATTTCTGAAAATAAGGAGCATTATTTTCAGAAGTATTGACATTAGTGATCCTTGTTAATATGGGTATATTTTTGCCATATCCTTGGAGTTAATACTGTGCTTTGAAACACTCTAAGTCTGGAATCAGATCAGGGAGTGTGTTTTCAATTGTTCTGTGAGACTGAAGTCTTACTCTTTAGATCTCTTATCATTTTGAGTAAGGTGATTTCTTTGTATTATAGTTTGCAGTTTTTGTGAAGTATTTTGAGGCTTTAAGATAAAAGCATATTACTGGGGATTTTTGATACTTCTTTACCCTTTTTTGATATTTCTTTACCCTTTTTTCTTAGCAGGAATCCATACTTTTGTAATTCCTTGGAAAGATAACTTGAAAGTACTTATTTCCAAATTTAACCTGCACATTAAAGGAAACAGCTACACTGTGAGAGGCTTAGGATTTTCCAGTAAATAAATAAATAAAAATTACTAGCAGCAAGCAAAGGCCTGTTATAGCAGCTGCACCGTAACTGCAAAAGCATCAAAGATAATGACAGCTGTTTATCAGTTTGTGATGTTAATGCATAACATGTAACTGGAGCCAGATAAACAAGACCAAGCATCAGTGCTGTGCATCAGATTCTTCACACGAGAATGAAAAAAATGCAAGAGCAGAGAGGGTGCAATGATCCACTCTGCAGATTGTGTCAGCTCTATGTATTGCTGAGATCTCATCACAAACCTTTCCCAAGCAGTAATGTGGCATCTCCACATTAAAATACTGCTGAGTATTGGAGGTATTCAGGCATCTCTGCCACACTTCGGTTTGTGTTCTTTATGTGTGTCAGAATTCACTCCTTTAAAAAAACCCAACATAACAACAGTTTGTCTCTTTCTGCTGGCAGCTTTATGGTTCTGAGCTATGCTTCCTAACCTCATTTTTCAGCATAGTTGCTCAGAGAACCTAAAATCAAGCCTGCATATTTTCAGCTTGGTTTTTGGGAGATTTTTGGTTGTTTTCTTTTTTTTTTTAACTGTATTAAAAATGTGCAGTTGTTCAAATCATCACAAGTTGCCTATGACATACTCTGAAAGTGCTTTTATAACAGTGCAAAGGTAATTATATATGACAATGGAATGGCATGCTGGGATGTACTTAGATTTCAAAGTCTGTCCCTGCACAAATTTTGTTCTGTTAAAAGGCATTGACAAGAAAGAGTTTGAAATTAAAATATTACCATCCAAGAACCAGTATTACATATTTTGATTTACAGTGGATAAGGATGCTTTCTTTTCTTTCATAGTTTGAAAATTAAAATCCCTTGGAATATTTTAGAACATTAACTGTGGTTAAGGGATTAAATGAAGCAAAATGGTTTGGTGTATGTTGAATCAATCAGAATTAAAGTTTGTTTATAAGTGACAGATTTTCTATGCACAGCAACTTTCTTTTAGTTCCTCTGGCATAAATGACTCTTCTTTTTAATATGCCATGTTACCTGTGTTTAATGAAGTGATTTAGGTGTGCTTGTGGGTTACTTGTGAATTTCAGTTCTGAACAGGATGCAAATTGCTTTTCAGGAGTGCAGTACAGCAGGGTGAGCTTTCCCAAGATGAGCTAGGTGGCAGAATTGACTAAGAAAGTGGTGCTTAGTTATTCCTTAAGCTCTGAATGCCAGTTTGTTCACTGAATCATGTAAAGTGCAGTCCATTTTAACTTTATACCTTACTAAAAGGAATTATCTGTTTATATCAAATGCATTTGGTAATATTTTATGCAGAATACCTTGAAGCAGATGTATGCTAATTTCCAAAATGCTATGGGCTCTTAGTGAGCTGGGGAAATGCATTTTGTTTTGCAAATCCAATATGGTTATTTAACAGTTCTGTGATACAATTATTTTTCATGTATATTACACAATGCAAGGTCTACAGAAGGATGCTGCTGATAGCATATTTCCCTGAGGTTCTCTGCTCTACCAGCCCACGTTTGCCTGCTTTATACATTCAATTTTTACTGAGGACAAAGGTGAAGAGTGGATAGGAAAACAAGGATGACAGATGTTTGTCATTACTGTTTAATGCTCTGTTCTTGGATACTAAGATGGAGAGTGTGGTGTGAAAACAGAGTGAGAATGTTTTTAACGTACATATTATTTGTCAATGGCCTTAAATACAAGTATGTAGCTATTAAATACAAAGTAGTGGTTCACTTGTAGTTTTGAATGTCAATGGAGGAAGGTAGGTTTCCCATGAAGTATTCCCATTGGCAGTTGTTGTTCTTTGATCTAGGAAAAACACCACATCACAATGCCTGTGAGGTTCAACTTTTTAAAATAGCCTAAAGAGGACTCAGGATATTGGTGGAAGATTAATCAAAAAGCGTATTCTGCCTTTCCTTTTTCCTCTTTGTCCCTTTTCACGACCCCCCCCTTTCATCTTTTCTTCTTCTTTCTCTTATTCTTCCTCTTTCTTTCCTTTTTATATTTTCCTTTTTTCCACCTAATTCTGGTCTTCTTGCCTCAATCTCTCTGATGCAGTGATGCAGTTCTGAAGGCACAAAGAGACAAAGCTGTTAGGAGGACTGACATGCATAGCTGGGAGTCAGGAACTCCTGGAATTTGTACCTCTGCTGCTCAATTGTTCCATTTTATTACATTTGTTAAGTCAGTCACATTTTAACTCATTTTCTTTACGTAAAGTGGATGATAACAAGGGGTGATGATGATGGGTGGTGATAATAGTCATTGTCACTGTACTGGCTCATTAATCTTTTGGTAGGACCCTGTTCTCTGAAGGACTGGGTTAGCACAGAGGTCTCTGTATTGTCAAGTTTCATACATCACACATCTGGTGAGATTCTTTCTGGAACTCCAGTCTCAGTCCATGGCAGCAAACAGGGTAAAGGAGAAATAAATACAATAATTAAAAGAAAGTTATGCTGATAGATGGTGGTAGACCAGAACATGCATTGTTTCTCATCCAGAGTCTTTGCATTCATTTGCAAATATATGTTCTGTTACTGAAGTAATCCGGAGTGTTTAATGGAATTCACTTTCCAATAAAAGGGAAACAATATTGAATCTATTAATCTGAGAGTTATACCAAGAAAGAATCTTGCTTTATACAGTGGCTTGCTAGGAAACAATTGTTATCCAGCTCACTTTGGGTGTAATCTCCATTAGTCAATATATGCTTTTGAGATTAAATTTGCAGCTGTACTTACTTCACTTTGTTCCTACTTCAAAAGTGCTGCTGTATTTCTTTTTTTTCTGTCCTGTACAGTATCCTTGTAGAGCACAGAGCTTCTCTGTGATCATGAACCAGCTATGTTGAGTTTACTAACTTGGTTAATAAGACTATCAATAACAATTCATAGTCTTCTTTTGTATTTAGTAGTGGTGGCCTATTGTAATTTTCCTTGGCAGCACATATGGAAGGTGATAAAGTAACTAAATAAAAGTGCCACATGGTCCATAGGTCAATTTTATTTTTTTAGGACTATTTCTTTCATTTGATGCATAATTGATGTGCAAGGTCCAAAATTATTTTGTATATGGTTTTGGCTTCTGCTGATGAATTCTGAACTGTAAATGTTGTGTGACAATGATTCCCTGACTTAATCAGGTTCATTACTTCAATATCCATTGTATAAATAGGCAAATTATGTTGTCCAAACACTGTTCACTCTTTGAGTCCTATTACTAATTCTTTAACTGAGATTAAAAGTAACTATACATTCTTCAATAGGTCTTGTGGCCAAGAAAATGCCTTAACTTTTTTCTTTCATTTGTGGCTCAGTTCAAGCTCTTTAGTTGGCTTTGTAGTCCTCTCTTCATGGAGGATGAGATGCATCCTGCAGTGTTCTGCTTGCAGACAGGCTTTTTCCAGTGTCTGCCTGCTTTAGCAGAAGAACTGCAGCTCTTCTGCTGGTTGCAGAACTTCAGTGGCACTGGTGTCCAGGTTGACCTTGGACAAAGGTTAGAAAAGGGACATCCATTTTGTACATCCCATTTATTCTCTCTCCTGTCATGGAAAGGAATCTTTGTAGTTGTGTTGCTTCACATTAAAATGATAGAACTTTCCCCCCAACCCTCATCTTGTAGATCTGATACTTTATAATGCCTTAAGTGAAAAAAATTGACAGAGTACTCTACATTGCATTTGTAGAGTTTCAGCCTTTCTTAATCAGAAGATATCTGTATTATATTCAGCACAGGAGTGCTGTTTTTCTGAGGCTACCAGTCTGTCGCTCCCTTTCCATGATTCAGTAAATCTCTATTTCTTGAATCAAACTTCCCATGTATGAATCCTTTTACTGTGTACTTTCAGAAGTCTGGTAGTACAGAGATGGCTGTAGAAGTGTGTAACCACCATGTCTAAGGGAAACCTTCACCTGTACTGTAAACACTCATCACCAATTTGCTGCAGGGTAGGGAATCTTAATGAACAAACTCTGCCAGGCTTTAACCTACTCACTGTTCACTTCTCAACACCACCTGGCTGGATTTAGATGAATCACTTGTTGCAAGATAGATTCAGGGATTTTTCAGTGAAATTTCTTGTGAAGGAGGAAGTACATTTCCAGGTTTACAAGGAGAGGTTCTTGAAATTTGGATATTTTCTCTTTTCACTCACAATTTGTTTGTCCTCCTTAGTTTTGCTACTTAGTGCTTAGAAATTTCCACCCAGCTGAATGGATGCTACTGCTTAGGAAGATCTCCATTTCCTAAGTGGTTGTTAAGGATACTTAGTGAGCAGGTACCTTTAGTGATAGAAGAGCTTTACAGAGTCATTACAGTCATTCCTCCC
>VZRZ01011485.1:1189322-1324555 GCA_013398175.1 Climacteris rufus | reverse complement strand
TTTTATCACTCTTTCCCCCCCCCCCCCCCCCCCCAAGTAATTAGCAAATACATACTGGATTGCAGTGAGAGAGCTAAGCATGACACTTGTCATTATTGACTGCCATTGATTTGTCTCACCAATGTGTCACCACGGGGAAGATATTCATTGTATGATCTCAATGTCAGCTTTGGGGTTAGAATTCCAGTAATGGTAAATAGATACATGTTAAACATTCTCACTGGCTTAAAGGTGAGATTTTTTTATTTTGTTGTCAACCGTAGCTGAGGCAAAGCTTCCTTAAAAAAAACAGCCTGTCTTGTAAAGAGAAGGGAAGAGTAGTGTATGTTAATTTCCTTGATTTTGCCAGGGTTTTTAATACATTCTTCCCTAGAATTCTTACAGCCATATTGGTGTGAATTGTAATGAATAAGTGGATAGATGATAAGTCAACAGAAACTCTGCCCTTACTCCTGGATTTCAAGGGCTGTGATCAGTGGTTCAGAGTTCACTTGGTGGCTCCTTAGTGGTTGTGTGCCTTAGGGTTTGACTCAGGGGAAGTACTTTAATAGCAATGTGGAGAGGGGATGAAATGCACTCTCAGGAAGCACCATGTCTGGGGAGGACAGGGCTGCTCTTCAAAGGGACTTGGATAAGTTGGAAATGGAAGGTAAATAGAATCATAAAATGATTGTGGTCAGAAGGCACCTCTGGATGTCATCTGGTCCACCCCCACTACTCAAGCAGGAACACCCAAGCTGGTTGCCCAGGACTGTGTCCAGGTGGGTTTTGGGTCTCTCCAAGGTGGGCGACTCCTCAACATCCCCAGGGAACCTGTGCCAGTGCTCAGCCACCCTCCCAGTGGGGCAGAGTTTCCTGGTGTCTGAGGGAAGCTCCTGCCTGTCAGTTTGTGCACATTTCCTCTGGCCCTGTCACTGGGCACCACTGGAAGAGCCTGGCTCAGTCTTTTCACCCTCCCTTCCAGCATTTATTTACAAGATCCCCCTGAACCTTCTCTTCTTGAGGCTGAACCAGTCCAGTTCTCTCAGCCTTTCCTTATTAGAGAGGTGTGCCAGTCTCTTAATCATCTTAATGGCCCTTTGTTAGACTCTCTCCAGTATGTCAGTGTCTCTCATGTGCTGGGTATATTAATCAATATTGCTAAATATTCATACTGTAATTTTTCCACCTCCCTTGATTTCTTGACAATCCATTGGGCATTTTAGATTAGAGGATACTTTAGTGAGTATTTCTAAACTGTTTAACTGCAGAATTGTGGGTCAGGTTGTTTTGGTTTTTTAAATTATATTCTGTTCTTTGACACAGAGTCAGGATATTCACAGTTAATGCTGCATTATACACATATGTGTGGTTGCTCTGTTCACTTTATAGAAAGATGCCTAAGGAAAAAACCTAAGTTGTTGATGGAGGTTGATGATTATGGATTGGACCCGAATGACCTGAGGTGTAGGACTGTGCTATCAGCCATGCAAACTTGTTATCAGTAATCCTTAAATGGTAAAGTTTGCAGAGACTAAAAAAGGGAAAAAAAAAAAGTATTAAAATCATGAATCTGAGGGTTTAGACATTTCTATACTTCATCAGCAGTAACAATTTCCCTCCCTGGGGAACAGCAAAAAAATGAACAAGAACCTGATGTTCTTTTTGGTTCTTCAAAGATCGTGAAAGATTTTTTTTTTTTTAAGTTTTACCATCTTAATAATGAAAGTCAGCTTCATGGAATTATGACAAATTTAAAAATATATTTTGTTTCCTTTGGCAATGCAATGATAAATTAGTTGATTCTTTATGTTGTTCAAATGCTCGTGGACACAACGTTAACATAAGGAAAACTAAACTGAAAGCAATTTTATGCAGCTTTTTTTTTACTATACCCTTGAGCATTTTCTAAGTTTGCATTTAATCACAGAATCTTGGCCATGATATTTCTGACAGGTAATTTCCTTAATGCGGCTGACAGAGATGGATTACATGGAAGCCTATTGGATCCAATGCTTTTGTGTGCTAGTGATAAGACTAGATTAGGGTTATCTTGCTCTGAGTGCCTGCAAAGATACAGCCACCTAATAATTCCCCTGGTAATATGGATGGTTTTGTGGGAGCAGAAATTTATGGTTAGATACTGGCCTGCAAAAGCATTACGAGATTCTGTTGCACCTTGAGAACATCTGGGGTTGTGGATGTGTGTTTTTCTGTCACATGATACCAAATTATATGTCAGGGATAGACAAATGTGTTAAATATTCATCAGATTGGAAAAGTGATAAGGCAAGAGGTAGGCATGTATCTTAGAGATATTAACGATACTCCAAAATAGAATTATTTTTGTCAAAACTGTGAATATTATTCTTATTTTAGAGAGAAATGACAAAAGAAGTAGCATTTATCCTTTTAGCTACTATAAATGTTTGGGTGAGAAAATTGATGTGTTGCTGCCTTATTGAAAGACCCTAAGCCTGAATGCTCTTAATCAGGATGGTTTTCAAAACAGGATTTAATTATAAATAACAAAGTCTGAATAAATTTTAATGTTAATAATAATCTTTTGCAGTCAAGACTTCTGAACACTTGAGTGGAAACTGTATACAAAACCTTGGCAAAAATACTTAAGAACCATCAATGTATAACATATTTTTATTTACCTGTAGCAGGCATTCACCTCAGTAGAAATACGATTTTTCTAGAGATCTTTAAAAGCCTGACAATTTTATAATTTCCTCAAAATTAACTGGATGAAGAAAATAATTTTGATGGGCTCATAGTTAACAACATTGCAGCCAAAGCATCTGTCAGTGGTCTCTGTTTTGGAAACGGACTGATTGGAAAGCTGAAGGTTGCAGACAAGAGTGGGTCGTGTTCATAAAGCAGCCTCCTGACACTGCCTGTACAATCAGCTGAGACAGAGATGAGCCTTCAGGAGGCAATTCAGAGTAAGGGTTTAATTCACATGGTCTGAGTCACGTCCTGGGGGAATCTTCTCTCCTGGTTACTGAGACGGCTAAAATGAGCAGTTTCCCTGAGCTGGAGTCAGCTTTTGTGAGCATTTTCTGGAACAGGGAGTTGTGTAGATTCAAGATACAGAATGGTTTTCCAGGTTTTACAGCTTTCTCAGCAATGGAGTTTGCTCTGCTGTAGATACAGAATGCAAGGGGGTTTTGGTGGGGACTTGGAGAGGGGGGAATACACCCACTGTGTTTCTTGGCATCAGGGCTCTTGGCTTCTCTCTAGCTAGGGTGTAAAAACTGTGGCCACATTATTTCTGGAAAACACAGCAGGTGGGGAAGACTATCTCTCTGTTGCAGTCAAAAAGGAAGAGAAAAGCCAAACAAACCCACGGAAAATATTTGGGTTTGGTGTTGTAGGGAAGCTCTGTCCTTTGTGTCCTTACGTCTTGGCCCAATAAAATATCTTAACTATCTTTTCCTTGGTTTATTTTCAAAGGCAGGGAAAAAAAAAGCGTTTAATACAGAGACTGTCTCATGAAAAAGGATCATGTAGGTGTTTAATATATTCTGTGATGAGTAATTTTGGTCATGGTACATCACAAAGCTACTTTCCCCCACCTTCTTTCTAATAAGAATTTTAATCCATTGATGACAAAACATCTAAAGTATTTCCTTGCTGCATTGTAATACACTGTGACGAATTATGTCTCAGGAGTTGTAAAATTTTCTCATAGCTTGTAATACCTCATTTAATGAATTGATCACACTGAAATGTAAAGACGAAGCAGCATTTATTTTGTATGTTATATTGCATATAATTTTTAGACTTGACATTTATAGCCATGGAAGCTGTTATTTTACATATAATTTTCAAACCATATCAGCCTTAAACACATTTAAATTTAATAAGCAAGTAGATTAGATTTGCTTTTAAGCTAGGCATATCATTATAGTTTGTGTTCCCTTCAGTAGGGCACATGCTTACTATTAAATGCAGTATTTACTTGTCTTTGAAAACCTAAAAATAATAAAAGGGGATGTATTTACAAAAGTAATTGAATATAGAGCTGCTTTTGGGGACAGTGCCTCAGTCGTGGTTTTTGTAGGATGCAGACATTAACGTTGGTTTGGGGTTTTATTAAAAATTGCCCTGTTTTGAGGAAATATTAATGTAGGAGCTATATGGGTTTCAGTTATGAAATACCAAATCTGTCATAGTAACATATGGCCTGATCATCATCTCCTGCAGAAAAAATCCATGGGAGGGGAGAGCTTATTTGGAAACTCTGCATGATTTACCAGGCAGACTTTCTGATGCCTCATCTTTCTCATCAGAAAGAATTTGTAGCTGCCAAGGAGGTGGATTCTTACAGCCTTCTAACTATTTAAATGCCTTACCATCCATAAAAAAATACCTTGTTAGCAGTGGGGAAAAAAAGGCAGCCCTTGTTTCTTCAGTCCTGGCTGATTTCACCACTAAAGAAACTTTACAGAACGTCACATGGAGAAACTCTGCTGCCTTTGTGATGTTTGTGACTCCCACCTCAGAATCTTGGTGGATGCAAAAGCAGCTGAGAGAAGCCTAATGAAAATTTGAACTTTATAAAATCTCAGTGGGCTTTTCTCTGGAGATTATGTTGTTTTTCCTACTGTATCTTCTAAAAGATAATTCCAGCACTGTACTTGCTACTGTGGGACAAAATTAGGATGCAAATAAGAGGCTTTTCACCTTAACTCAGAAGGAGGAATGCTTTTTTTTTCTTTATATTTTTCATTTTTCTTTAAAAAATAAGTTTGGAAATATGGTATTGAATTTTTCCAGACTTTTTGAAAGTATTTTTTAGTTTCTTCAAAATAAAGCTGATGACAGTTTCTTAAGGTCCTTTCACTAAACTGGAAAATATAAACAGAAGACCTTGTCTTGGAATGTCTTTGAGGAATGTAAAATTGCACTTGAGGTGTTTCTCCTTTTATTAAATATATTGTTTCACATTGTGTTCCTTTCCTGTTTGGCTAATGACAGGGAAATCAGATGGGTTGTACCCATACCAATTAAAAAAATAAGAGTGAGACAGACCAAAGATTGGTGCACATATCTTGGTTCTTACGGTGTAAGGTGGCACGTGTTTGGCCTTAGCCCAAGGACAGTGCCTCCCAAGCCCTGGAGTGCCCCTGGAGATGGCAAAAACAGCAGGCAGAACACTGCTGCTCCTTCTGAAGAGGTGATGTTTTGTTCACAGGGATATGGACATCAGTGCCACAGAACAGGAGCCTTTTCCGAGTCATTGCACAGCCGTGGAGCCCACCCTTCATGATGGGATAGTGGTAGAAAGAAGGCAGAATCTTTATAACCAAGGAAAGATGTTTAACAGGAATTAAGCAAGCTGCCAAGTCTCATCTTGGTTATTCTTGTCTTTCTACACTTCAATCCCTGGTGTGACCCCATCCATACCATCAGTAAAAGGGTTAAAGGAACTATCACTGCATTGAACTTGTGTGTAGTGCAAATGAGGGAAAAATGTTCTTCTTAAGTTAAACCACATCCCTCAGCTGACCACTCTTTTCCATTTAT
Organism: Climacteris rufus; assembly: GCA_013398175.1. Lineage (NCBI taxonomy): Eukaryota > Metazoa > Chordata > Aves > Passeriformes > Climacteridae > Climacteris > Climacteris rufus. Next base: position 1,319,038 of record VZRZ01011485.1, on the reverse strand, counting down.
TTAATGCATGTAAGCATATGTCTGGGAAAACAAGCTCTAATGAAAGCTCCCAGCCACATGAGGAGATGGGTGAGGTGACTGCAGGAGGCCAGGGGTTAGTGAGCTGATGAGCTTTCAAGGAAGTACAAGATTTAGTAATCAGCAGGGTAACACAGAAAAGGCATCAGGAGAATTAGTTGTTTGCTATGGGGTTTATAAGAGTGTTATTTAAAAATTAGGTGCATCGTTACTGTTCATACAAACTCGTATAAATCACCCTCAGTTTCATCCTGTGCATTTCCCTAGATTATGTGATCTCTGAACTTTTGTTGATAATTTTTTTGGTATGGAAGATTGGCAATGTACGGTGTCAGCAAAATATGTCACGTAGTCATGAGGCGGAACTGAAGAGCTGAATAATTTGTATCATGTCTTGCTCACAAGGATAATTAAATGGAATGGCATTTAAGTTGATGGAGCCTACAGGGGTGACCACTGGCTAAAGAATTGTCTCCTGTTTTTTTGCAGTAAAATGATCATCAGTATTTTGTTAATTCCCCCCCCTTGTCAGTGTGTGGTTTAATTTGCTTATTTGTCCTAGCACTTCCAGCAGGAATAACTTGATTACAGGGAATAGAAAATAATTCTAAAACAAAAGCATTTAAGTAAGAAATCACATATTTGTGAAGATGAACATGTAGCTTTCATTCACATGCAACTTTTAATTCTTTTATTCAAAGGGAATGTTCTGCACAGTGAAATTAAACTTAATAATATGAAAAAGTAGTTAAACAAAGACAAAAAATCAAAACACGCACTCACTTCTGGAGATTTGTAGCAATGCATCTTGAAATTTACCTCAGCACTGAAGAGGCCTTTTAAAAAGATGAGAGCTTAATCCAGACATCAATGATGATTTCCTGCAATATGATAATAAATATACCAGAGTACCCTTTTATCTTTAATAATTCAGAATTCATTGAGCCTTTAAAAGTTTTTCTGTTCTGTCATTTAAGAAATTCTGATAACAATCTGTTAAAAACGAGACATCTTGAAAATAAGGAAAAAATTGTGCAGTATGTGAGGGATGCTATTTTAAAATGGAACTTGTTGCTGTGTACATTTCCACAAAGGTTTAAAGATTTTCACCTTGCTTACCTTTTTGAAAACTGTAATCCTTAGGATGAAGTCACATGAATTCATTGGAAGGTATCCCCATAAATCAATTATTGTATAAGAATCTGATCAACACTCCCCTTGAAATTATGTATTAGAAGTCTATTAAGTAAGATTTGTACAAAAATAATATGCTCTATGATTTAACAGGAAAAAAACCCCAAGTCTGAGTAACTCTTTCTGGACAATAAAGTACTTCTCAACTGAGATTTACAATTTGTACCACCATGATTTTCCAAAAGGTATACATTTGATTTAGTAAGACAGTAAATGGAATTGATAATGATTTTAGTGGATTTTACATTTTTTTTTCAGTGTCCCCTTCAATGTGAAGGACGGAGTATAATTCTATATAATTGGAACTTTTTTCTGTTATTTTTGCCCTGAAGGATACTGTTTTAAGCTGAACATTATTTTTCATAGTCAAAACATTCTGAAGCAAGTTTTTGTTAGTCCCGAGTAGATTCACTTGTGCTTAGAGACCGATGTGAAGATGAACCGTGAGAGCCAGGATGTGATCTGAGAGCAGTGTCTGAAGTGAGATTTCACACTTCGAAGCAAAAAGGACACATCTGAAAATGAATGAATTAAATATGCATATTCAGTAATTATTATGTTAATTAAAACTAGTTAGAGGTTAGACACTGGACTTGCTGTGAGAACTCCAAAACCCCAGGTCCAGTTGTTGGGTAATAAATGGTTTGGTGTGTGCCCGCTAAGTCCACCAGCATTGCTTGAAGCAGCAGGTCAGTGCAGAGTCATTTCTGAGATTTCTCAGGCATTACCTCCAGCTTGAGGGGTTTGGGCAGAAATATACTCAGGCTTCTAGAATTTCTGTTTGTGAAAAATAATGTTTTGCAGTAGATGAGCAGAGAGCTAAGCACTGGATCCGAGTTATGCATTGCACTACCCTAAGTTGCTGCTGGTTGTCATGGTAACATTTTAACTGGTGGTGGCTGTGGCTTGACATCAGAATGTTTTCTGTTAAGTGGAGATTCTTCTGAGATTGTAATGGAGTGTTTTAAGTCAGTGGACCTTTTGTACTCAATAAAATATTTAGTAGGTTGTAGTAAATATTAATTTGTCCTCCCTTCATGATAATATAGCATGCTGTGTATTTACAGTTCTGTGCTAATAGAATGATATTCCTGGAAAAGAGTTAATCCATTCTGAAAAGTCAAACTTGCTAAAAATGAATTTGTTAATAATACTCTAACTAATAATTGTAGAAGTTTTTCCACTTTATCCTTTCAAAATACCATGTGGCAGATAGGTTACAATGTGCTTCAGCTCATTTTTTGGATTCAGTGAAGGAAGGATTTTAGTACTCATTTGCATTTAAAGCTGAACTTAAATATCTTTGCACTGGGACTTTATTGTTTTGAGTGACTGAAAATAAATACATTTACAAGAGCTTATGTTGGTGGGGAGGGAGCAGTGTTAGAAATGCCTTAACCAAAAAGCTGGAAATGGAGCATCTCTCTGTCAGTCACATGTTCCTGTACTTTGTTACCGACCGTGTTGTGTTGGAGATGAAGCCATGTGAATGCTGCCTTATCCCTCACTTAGATAAGCTTTCAAAGGTGATCTCCAAATCATGTCTGCCACAGAGCAAGGATTTGCTGAGAGTGACAAACACATGCCCACTGCATTTCCCATATGCTTTTCAATAACTGCACTCCAAGGCTCCTGGAAGAAAGGAGACGCCTTAGAAAACTCTCAATAGTGAACTTCAATGCACTGAATACATTAAGTGAAAAGCAGAACAGTTTTTGCAAGTCAGGATTTATAAACTTTAATAATGCACTTATCGGGCAGAAACGGAAATTCAGTTTAGAGTGTTTGGAGAAATCATCTTGACGGGTAATACTAATTCATTCCTTCTTGCTGGTGCACTGCTTCATTGATAGTTCACACGGTTTGATGGCCTTTTGGAGCTAATTTAGCCCTTTGTGGCTCATCATAATCTTATCCTTCATCCCCGTGATTTCAGGGGCTTTATGGAAATACCAAGATGTGTATGTGCTTTAGCACAGCTGATAACATTGTCTTAGATGACCCCATCAATCTTAATGACATTTTCTACTAATCAGCAAAAGGCTTGCCATATATTTCTCTTTTTATTTTCTTCATTGCCTTTTCCTCTTACCTATCTTTCTATTAAACAAAAGGATAATCAAACAGTTCTCCGGCCTTGCCATGCTAAACTCAGTCCTCTGAATATCCACCAATTATTGTTTCACTGTGTGCAATTTTGCTTTTTGATGGTATTTCACCCGTTATTCTCATAGTTACTCTTTGCTGATATAATTGTTTTGTCTGCTATTTCCCTACACAAGATGAGGAATTGCCCCTTGGCCACCTCATAGATCTAAAAGTTGCCAGACACTTTGTGCCTTTAAACTACACATTTCATGTTTCTTGGAGTTAGACAGAGAATCCTCAGGAATCAAATATATGAAGAAAAAGGAATGACAACACTTTTTATAAGTGTAAAGACATACCAAGTTTGTCTTAGGCTGTGATGGGTATATAATAATTACTGGAATTTTTGTGGTTTTTTGCTGTTAACAATATGAATTTGGAGTTTTGTATCAATGACAGACTAAACAGCTGCAATTTTCGTTTTTCTCACAAACTTTATTTGAGAAGGACACTGCAAGGCATACTTTTATTGAGCAGTAGGAGATAATCTTTTCAATGAAGCATTAAGATTGGGTGTATTTATTTGTGTTTCTGCATTTTAAAAAATGTTGTTTATGAAGAAGCACCCTCAGTTTTAGAAAGCAATTTTCATTGTATCAGTGAGCCATGGACTCATAATGGATTGGAATTTTGCCAAAAGTGGAGAGTATTTTTAACTGTATCATCAACTAGAGTGACCAAGAAATGTTATGTGGACTTAAAATACAAGGAGCAGAATAATAACACAGCATTGCATTTCAATACATAATGTGAAAATAAATCAGTAAGGTATGTGCAAACTGCTTTTCAGACATGTTACTTTTTATATGTCTCAAAAACCCATAAGGAATACACCTCTTGATTTAGCACTGTACTTAACATTTCAAGATGTAAGTAAGATTCATTTTTATTACTGTAACAACTGAGGATCTCTATGGAGAAGAAAAAGACAAGGTATCAGGAACATTAATCTACAAATACTACGTATAAAAACTGTTCCTGAGAGCAAAAAATATCCTGACATTTTATTCTCATCTGATGTAACTATTTTTAATCTTGCCTGATTATGAAACCATTTTCTCTGTCCTTTGTCAAAGCTCACCCTCACCCTGGCCAGCCATCCTCTGTGGTGGCACAGAAGCCTCCTTATGTTCAGCTGGCTGTAAATGCTTTGTTGTTGCATTGTGCTGTAGCTTTTCTTTCCTTACCTCCCTTGTACCTTGTGTTGTTCATCTGGGAGCTGGTATGTCCTGGTGCAGCACACCAGTTCTCCGTGTTCTCTTGGAGCCCTTTGTGGGCTCAATCTTTCTTTATAAAACCTGTCAAAGCACTCAGCATATAGGTTTAGGTTCATCTTTCCTCAAATAATAGTTTACTTCAGTTCTTTGCAGGTGTACATTTCACCTGACTTGATGAGAGTAGGGCTTCCCTGTTCTTTTTTGACTTTGGATATGCAATGTAGTGGATTTTTTTTTTTTTTTTTTAAGTCTCTGCTGCGGCATGTACTTGGCAAGACAAACCTACTATTGATGGCTAAGAAGGGCTAATGCAGTTATGCATTTCTGTCTTCATTGAGAAGAAACATTAAACAACCATTCTGGGGTAAAAAGGAGATTAATGGGATAGACACAGCCTTCCCCTCCCCACGTTGGATTTGGAAGTATACTGTGAAAAACATTTATATAACTGGCTTTTTGCAGCTCCTTCTCTCCTTTCTGGCAGGAGGATTTAGTAGATCAGATACAGCTCTGTGCTAGTCTGCTTTCCATGTTGGATGTGCTTTGGAGTTTGGCACAGTGAGCTCAGATCTTCCTTCCAAAGTCACTGTAGAGGTATTTCAGCAGCAAGATTCTGCCTTCCAAGGTCTAGTGAGCAACTGTGATGTTTCTTCTTCAGAAAAATAGCTTAAATAAGTCTGTTGAACATGGATATAAAACAACTTCTAAAAAAACCACACCCCCTCAAAAAAAAAGCAACAAAAGCCCAACAAAACAACACCAAAAAACCCAAACAAAAGAATGAAACAAACCCCCAACAAAGTGCCATACTCCAAGAACAGATGTAAATGGCTTTCTGGCAAAGTAGATTAATGTTTTTGGAAGAATTTTAGAAAATGATGGTTTAGGACTACTGCTAAGTGTTTTTGTTATTGACATGAATGGTAGAATACAAAACATATTTTAAAAATTTTCTGAGAATGTCAATCTGAAAGAACCTGCAAGCATACCTTTAGAATTAAAAAAATCCCTTGTTGAGTGGAAGACTGAACAGAATGCAATTTAGAGCAAATTAAAAGGTCTGCACTTAAAAATATTTAGCTGGGAAGATATAAATGCATCATGACTGCATAAGTAATGTGCATTGCAGTAATTTTAGTTTCTAGTAAATCAAAAATTGAACATATTAAAGATATCATACTATTGCAAAAAAGGCATGGATGTGCCATATTTTTTTATATAAACCCAGAGCAAACATCACTAAGCCCTATGAAATCCTACTCTTGAAAAATTTGGCACTTGTAAATCTTCAGCTGCAAGGCAATATTCTGGGAATCCTTCAAGAACAAAGTGGCTGAATCAGTGGAAATACTGGGGAGAGCAATATGAAGCATGAGAACTCTGGAAAATGTGACCTACAGGGAAAAGCTGGGGAAGAGAAGCTCGAGCAAGGGCTTGATAATAGTCCTCATGTACATAAAAAGAAGCTGCAAGAAAGTAATCAAGTTTTTCCTCTGTATTCCCTGTGCAGCAGGCTTACTTTGCAGCAGGAAAAACTTGCTAATGGAAAAGCATTTGAGAACTGGAGGAACTTCTTTAGAAAGAAAGTGAAATCTCTAGTGCCAAAAGTGTACAGAAACAGTTCAGACATAAGTTGCAGGTACAGCCCATCCTGAGAACTCGGGGAGAGGAAAGCATTGAGGAGTGAGAGGGGCAGCCAAACAATCTGCCCTGAGCAGTTGCTGTTCTCTATTATTTGCTTGCCTACATCACACATACTGGGGACAGTGCAGATTTTTACACATTCTTGAGAAAGTATTCTCCTCTGCTTGACTGCCTTGCTTTGGTTTGTCTATTGCTAACCCATTTTGGAATAAATCAAAACAACTTGAAGTGATCAATTCTCAAATACAGTAGCGTTTCTTTGCTTTGTTAATGTTTCTTTTGATTTAGAAACTAAAAGATAAAAAGCTTATTTAGGGGTCTGGTTATTCCATAGTGTATATTAATTGATAAATAACAGCTGAAACAAGAATTTTGGCACCAGAATCAGAATCCCAACTTGGAAGCAGCGTGTCAGAGGCATTCACTGTTTAGTCCCTAGGGCACACTTGCAGACGGGTTTTTATTCATTTAGCACTTCCTGTTGGCTCATTCCCAAAATCCAAAGGACTTTGTTCTCTTTCCCTCCAAGTTGGAAATAAAATTTTATGATCATAGTTGAGGAGGGGATATGGCACAGCACAACTTAGTGCACATATGTCCAAGTGCAGGCGATTGCTCTGGGCTTTCAGACCGGTGGGGCTCAGCAGGCAGTGCCAGATGCATCCCAGTTATGTGCCACTGAAGACATCATTTGGAAGGAAAACAGGCCTGCATGTAAGAAGAGAGAAAGAGGTGATCTGTCCAATTTAAAATGTGCAATCTTAGCACAATAATTCCAATCTACTAGCAGCAATATTCTTTTCCTAGTGCCGATGTCCATACAGCACTTTTCTTTCCCATATATTGATCAGAATATATCTCACTATTTAAATATTTTTTCTGTCAGTAGGAAGGCAAATTGTTTAGGCATGTTGTGCATGAATGACATGAATCTGAATGACTGCATGTTTGATACTGAGGCTTTGTTTTCACTCAGCCTTGGTGTATCTGCAGCTCTGCTCTGGGTTTGATTCCAGCTGCTTTCTGACATGATCAATTGATACAAATATTGAATATATTGAATATATTCATATCAGTATGAATCCTTTTCAGTTGTACAGTGCCACAGCTGGTACTAAGCCTGACTTCATTCTAGACTGGGATGTGAATTGTCTGTGTGAACTGCCCACAGTGCAGAGCTGGGGCAATGTGTGCAGCATCTTTTGTCACTGGCCAAGACACAAACATAACACAGTAGGCTGAAGCTGGGAGAAGGAGGAGAGAAGTGAAAATATCAAATTGACTGAGTCATAACAAACTGATCACTTGATAAGCTGCCTGCAAGAAAGTAATTTGTATTAAAAATTATAATTGAAAACTATATATGCAGAAAAAAAAAGAAAGAATATAGTCCATCAGTGGGGCCTTTTGCCATTTAACTAGAGCCTTGAAATTAGAGTTCCATGTAATTGGGTCCAGAAGGGATAATGAAGGTTCTGGCTACATAAGCAACAGACTTAGATAGAGTTATTTTATTCAGACCTCTTGAATTCTGTTGTGACTTGTTTGTTCTCACATGATGACAGCTCAAGAAGAATGTTTCTAGATTGCAAAGGCAGAGAAATTCCATGTAAATGACCAATAGGCTGGGAAATGCACTTACAGGGAAAGACGTAGAGACATCATATGGCTCAAAGAAATCAATTAGACTGACTTGACCAGCGTTGATAAGTAGTGGTTGTTCCAGCTGATACACATTTCCCAAGGAAGATAACGAGATAACAGAGGTTTCTTCAGTTGGACCAGCAAAAATAGAACAGCCAATACCCAGACACTGACTCTAGACAAAGCGCAATATTTTGTCACTGAAAGAAATGAAGCATTGGTGCAACTTTCTGGAGAGTTACTGCTGCATTTCTGAGATTTTTTTTTTTCTCCCCAAAGTATATGCTCTATTTCCAACAACAGTTGATTCATAAATAACTTTTTTTTTTTGTTATATGTGAAATCAAAGCATTGTTTTTGTCTTACAAGCTCTGGAGAATATAGTTGTGGATGTTTAGTGCAACTGTGTCCCTGATAAAAATTTGGTAACCCTGATAGTATGTGGGAATAGGTAAACTCTATTGAGTTACATCTTTATTTAGGATGGTTTTGTTTGGTTTAAGTTGGGACAGAAGATAAGGAAACAAAACCTAACCCTGTAGAACTGAAGTGTAGAAATGCAGAAACTGCATGAGAATACTTATATGCCAGCTGCTGAACATGAAACATTCTTCACTGAAGTATAAAATCTGACAGGGATATTTTACTGACAAGGGACATTTTATCTGTGTGACAGAGACAAAAATATACATATGGAAGAGAAAAAAAAAATCAGTTGGCTACCTTTGGTATATAAGCTTTCAGTTTTGATGAAATTTGGTGAAAATGAGTATAAACCTCTTTTTAAAAGAGTTTCCTTTTTCCTCACACATGCTTTCCATCAGATATCAATTCTTAAACTTTCATGTAATTTTTACAGCTTTTAATTAATACCGATGCAGGCTATTATCTGAAAAACTGTAAATACCTATTTTTAAAGTCACAATTTTATAGAGAAATAGTAAAGAAGAACTGCACAGGAGATTCAAGAGGAATAGCTAACACTGTACAACACACTCATGATATATCAGCTGCTCCTAGGGAGAAATAGGAGCAAGTGCCATGTTTTAGGATCTCTTTTCAAAACTCCTTCCTAAAATGATATTGAGGCAGTGGGCTACCACAGAAGAAATGCAGGCAGGGTGCACAATTTTCCAGAGTATTTCTTTTATTCTTCCAGTTATAGAATGGCTGTTCGATTTCTTATAACCCAAGGTTAATTTCTGTGTGTCTTTGCAAAACTGCTTCCTGATGAAGATAAGGAGTAATAATGTAGAAAATGTTTCATGATATAACCTTGTCATAGCTTTTCCAAACTGTCTGGGAGCAAGAAATTATTAGAGTTGAATAAACATAAAATTTCAGTGCAGGTTTTATGGCAGTAAGAGCAAAGAAACATGGTGTTTATAAATTACTTAGGAGCTCGCAGAGGAGAGAAACTTAACAACCAGACAGGAAGGGAAGAAGAAATGCCTAGAGACAGGTTTGTTGGGAACAGGAGAGCACAGACCTGTCCAGCAGTGAAGCATCCGTAGCACTGAGGAGGATCCAAGTGAAAAGAGGAGGAGGGTCCTGAGAGGATTGAATTGTAGCCGGGAAGAGGTTTAAGAGATGGTATTGGTATGGGAAAAGTCAGCTAAATCTTGATGAACTGGGAGTGAAAGATTAGGAGAAACAGAGTGAGAAGACAATGACAGCAGGGAGTTTGTGATGCTCAGAGAGTGCTTTTGCAAGAAGGAAAGATGAAGAGGTCAAACATGTAAAGGGGGAGAAAATGGAAAATAAGAAACAACTATGAAAAGACTTAATCTGTTAGTTCTGTGAGGCTCCACTGTTTCATTCATACAAGAAAATAGTGGTTTTGTTTCCTGTTTTGTAGTATTTGTGAGGAGACTTGAGTGCAGAAGGAGGTGCATAAAGAAATTTCTGTATAAATAGTATGAATATATTGTGGGTTTGGAGTGTCTTCTAGTCCTGGGCCATGCAAATACACAGGAAGATGCAATCTGTGTACTGGCATACTTCTAGCCTGTGAGAAATAACACATAATAGATATTGGTAAAATAGAAAACAAAATAAAAATTGGCACCTGCAATTCCTCTGGACTTGGATGATAGTTCTTCTGACTGGCAGTTTGCAGTTTTCTTGCAAAAGCTTTTAACAGAGAATAGACCATGAGGTCTGTGCTTCCCTGGAGTCAAAGTCCCTTTCACCCATCCTTGTTATTGCCCTGCCTGGAATCACTGAAAGGATGAATGCTTTCAATGTACAGATAAATTCCTTTCTTGTTTGTTGTTTTAGGGTTTCAGCCTACTGTAGGAATAATTTTTTTCAATACTTTTCTCTCTTTTTCTTACTTGGTGTCACTGGAAAGAATTAGTTTAAGTATATCCCAAACATTTCATAGGGCAAGAAGTGTACAATAAAAGGGCTTGGACCATAGATTAGAATGTATATTCAGTTGTTTGTGAGGAGTTTATGTGTTTTGTGGGTTTGTTTGGGGTTTCTTTAATCGTTCAAATACAGGTGTTAGCAATGTGAGTCTTTTTATCAGTCAAGATGTCTGGGGTGAGAAACAAGCACTTTTGTCTTGTGCTTTACAACCTCAGTGGCAACATGAAAGCTTTTCTAGCTGTGGTTTCCAAGACTGTAAGCTGTAAGTCCATGAATTTAAGGTGGTAACTTCTTAAGGTATTTCATTTATAGTTTGCAGTGCTTTACATCTCCTGAAATAGAGCACTGCTCTATTTTAATGCTTGGCATTTCAGAATTTCCAGAAAGAACTGAAGTGGCTGTCATACACCTTATTTGTTGCTTTAGTCTCTGTCTCCAGGGAGTGTCCCCAGTGTGGTGAAATTCCGTGTGCTCTATGTGAAGTCATGGAAAGCTGATCCAGGGTTTTTTCTTTGTTTTTTTGGGGTGGATTTTTTGCATTCTATCTTTTTTTTGTTGTTGGGTGGGGGTTATTTTGTTTTGTTTTGTCTTTGTTGTTTGTTTTTGGGTTTTGGTTTTTTTTTTTTAATTATTTTTGAGAGGAAAAAAACAAGTATTGAGAAAAGCTTGGTGTCAGTCTTTTACCAGCCTCTGCAGTGAGTAAACAGAAACAAGCTAAAGGCATCCAGGAGAACTTCATGTGGACAGTGCCTGGTTTTGCTGTGATAGTGGTAGTTTTGTCTTTAGACAAAAATCAAGTGTTTAGTGAGCTATCAAGCAGGGAATGATTTCTATACACTTGATGGGATGAGATCAGTAAATTATCTGGAAATGGTTTTAGGAGCAAAACCATTTCAGCTGGGCTAAAGGTCCTTCTCTCATTCTTTGTGTTCTGTGAAGTTACAGTGTTTCCAGATCCATTTTCTGTGCGTTATATGGAGATTTATTTACCTTCAGCAGCACTGTTGATCTTGTTTACTTCAGTAAGTGCTTGCTTTAGATGGTGTCTGAAAGGAATAAGGAGGAAAAAAGCTGCTTTTTGAAATAAATATTATATTCTGGCCACTGCTAGCCTTCATTACCCATTTTTTATAAACTGGAGTTTGCTGGCTTTTTGTCAGCCTCATTGCAAAGCTTTGTTAATACACTGCCATGAAAATGAAAGTTTCATACACATTGACATAATTAATGAAGAGGCAGGCAGCATGCTCTACCAATTAACACCACAGGGAAAAGTAAAATTGGCTTCCTTTTTGCGTGTTGTGCCAAAGTGAAGAACTGTAACACACAGCAAATAAATAGAGATCCTTTTAATGAGCTGCAAGATCGAGCTGAATAACTCTGAAAGGATGTTGTGTAAACATTGCCAACTATTTAGAGTGTTAAGGGTAATTGATGAGCTTAGTTGAAAGTTTTGAGGGTTTTTTGGGGGGGTGGAGAGCCTGTCAAAGAATGGAAATACTGCTTGTTAATAAATAAATTGCATTTTCAATGCCGTTATTAGGCATGTTAAAGAATGTAACAAGCACTTTAGAACAAGTATGGAAAAAAACAACAGTTTCCTCTTTGCTACTCGACCAAGTTTGTCAAAACTCATTTTTTTCAGCGGAGTATTTCTGTACTTAATATTTATTCTTAATGAAAACTTGACTAATTGTTGTCTGATGCTGATTCTAAATACACAACCATCTGGCAACGTGAGACATCATTCAACCTTGATTTTTTCCAGTTATCCCAGAAGTCCTAATATTAACAATAATGGGGAAGTAAACAGGTGAAATTTTTCTGTGCTTTATGTGAAACATTCTGCTTACCCTGAGACAGATGTGTAGACAATTCAGAGCAGTTGAGGTTAAAAATCTTTTCAAAAGATTCTTTCATTAAGTAGGATTATCCTAAAAACCTTTTAAGACTGAGTTTTCAAAGCATACAAAAATCCAAATCTGTCCTGGCCATTTATTGGTGATAAGAATTAATGGGCATTGGAAGTTAGGTCAGCATCATTTGGGTCAGAGTCTATATTAATAACAGAAATTAAATTTTGTTCAGAGGTACCTGCTGGCTTAAGGGTTTTTTTTATATAGGAAAATAATACCTCTTCTTCACCTTCTCTTCATTCTAAATAATTTGAATTTTGACAAAAGTCAATTTTTAGTATTTTTTTTTAGCTCAAGTATTTTATTAGGTTAGATCCAGTTTATCATTCCGTGTTGTAAGCAAGCAAATCACCAAGACTGATTTATGAGCATCTACACCTCAGCATCTTAAATAAATCTTAAAATATGTCAGAATTGTAATTAAGGAAGCAAAACATGGTAAAGCTAAAAGTAATAATTAGAAGTCAATGAGGATTATGCTAAACTTGCTGAATAATTGACCTTTATAATGGTCATGTCTGCTCTGACTTATCACCACGACAAAGAATTATGTGTCCCTTCACTTGGAATGTTAAAGGTGAAACCAGAAGTATCCAATAACTGTACAACCAAGAATATTAATATGCAAACACAACTGGAGGGAGTTTATTGTGATTGTGGTGAAGTACTTCTGTTATCTTTTGAGACATATATTGCTAAGTAGTTAATCAATATTTTTTCTATTTTCTTTTTACTGCTTCACCTCTGCATCTCTTCTTTTGTTTTTCTCTTTAGCCTCTCACATAGCTGCCTCTAGTCTTCCTTATGTATTCTTCTTACACATCTTTACATTGCCTAACCTTTTTCTAACCTAGATTTTGTCCTTCACAATATTTGATGGACTCTATTCCGTCCTTAGTGATGGGCCAAGTCTCTGCTGTGGTGGTGTTCAGGACTGCCTGGCTGTTCCCAGTTAAGCTGATGGCTGTCATCCTTTCCCCTCAGCCAGCTGGCTCTCACTCCCTTTCTGCTCTGGCTGTTGTCACCACGAGCATAACAGTGTCTCTCCTCTCCCAAATTCCTCTCCTCTGACATCATGTGCTCTTTTTCTGTCACCCTTCCTGTGGCACAAGTGCCTTTTGCTGCAGCCCAGTAGAACAACTGCCAGGAGATCCTTAAACCAGAAGGACAACCATGGAGTTCCAGCAGGGAAGATGAGTGTGGATGCAGTAGGAGAGAAAGGAAAAGGACAAAAGCCTCCCTGAGGATTTATAAGAAGAAAATACCCTATGGCTTACTTTTGTGAGGATTCTATGGAAATTTTATTTTTTCTAATTGACTTCTGCTTCAGAAAAACTTTTACTCTCTTCAATGTTTCATTTTTCAGAGATGGAATATTACTTAAGGGTTGTGGTTTAACCCCAGCCGGAAACTAAGGACCTCAGATCTGCTCACTGAGTGTGCCCAATGCTGCCCAACCCCACAGGGAGGAGAACTGAAAAAAACCCCAAAGCTCATGTGTTGAGATAAAGACAGGTCAATAGCTAAACCAAAACTAGGAATTCATTCCCAAATTCATTCCCAGTTCCCATGGGCAGGCAGGTATTCAGCCATTCCCAGGACAGCCAAGCTCCATCACCTGTCACACTGACTTGGAAAGGCCAACACCATCACTCCAAACATCCCCCTCTTCCCCCAGCTTTGTAGGCTGAGCATGACCTAAGACAGTCTGGGTCACTTGTGGTCAGTTGTCCTGGCTGTGTCCACTCCCTTGTGCACTCCCAGCCCCTGGCTGGTGGGGTGAGGAGCAGAAGCAGCCTTGACCCTGTGCAAGCTCTACTCAGCAGTAATGAAACATCCCTGTGTTATCAGGGTTTATTTGTATTTGCAGCACAAATCCAAAACACAGCCCCATCCTATCTACTATGAAGAAAATTAACTATCTCCCAGCCAAATCCAGCAGACTAAGTTAAATCATTTGTCTTCAGGTTGTACAAAGTTCCTTTATTGGATCTGGCCAAGGATAAAATATAGTTAATAACTTACTAACTGTGGTCAAAAAAGCTTAAACTACAATGGGAATATTGAAGACTGATGATCATCACTTTTGTGATAGAAAACTGGAATGGTGTGGAGATCTTTAATGCTGAAATCCTTCTTGCATTCATGTTTTGTACAACAAGGATATTTCTGGCCACCCATATGTCCAATAGGTAGAAGGACAGAAGGTGGGAAGAACAAAATAGCTTCTATTGGGTGAGATCTTAAATAGATTAGGGTTCTTGAGCTTGGAGTCATGACAGATATGTGAAAAGAGAGGCCAATCAGCAATGCTTTAAAGAAAATGGAATGTTTTGCAGTACAAGAATTAGTACTCAGTGATCTTGTCAAGCCAGCATGTTCAATGTTAGCAAAGCAAAGTACTTTTTTCACATGGTGCATAATAGTAGCACTTACAGTTCATCTGGGCTCCAGCAGGATGGATCCAGTGGCTGTGTACGAGTTCTGGCTCAGGAGGCTCAGGAGTCACTGGCTGCAGGGTTAAATTTTAAGGACAAGGGCCCAGCTTCACATGGCATTTCTTATGTTCCTTCCCCAAATGTTTGCCCCTGTGATTCTGGACTAGATGAGCTTTTTCTCTTAGGCAGTGAGGCAATTCTTATGTATTAAAGTTATGTATAAACTAGAAGTTGTTACAAAACTGTCATAATCAATAAGGGCTAATTAAACACATTTAACATTCAAAATCCAACAAAAGAACAGCTTTGTATGTTTTACGTTTGTATGCTTGAATTAAGTTTCTGCAACTAAATATGAGGTGCTTAAGGTGGACAGGTTAGAGCTTATTAATTACCTTGCTCTGTACATATAAGCAATATATGTGCCAGCTCCAATTGCTAATAAATCCGTCAGCTCTGGGGGTTTTCCTGTTCATTCCCACTGAACTGTGAGTGTATGTGACAGGCCATGGTTCTGTCAGAACGAATTGTCCCCCTTGAAAAGCTGGCAGCACAGGGAAGTGACAACTTAATGGAAGCTAAAGCACTCTAATGGCAGTGCCTGGTGAAAGCCAGGGAAAGTCATCCACAGCATTTGCCCTGGCTCTTGAAAATGTCTCTTTGCATTTCTGGTTATGTGCAAGATATTGGAGCTGTACTGGAGTCACATTTACAGGTATTATTAAATGAAAAGCGATTCAGTAAAACACTTGTTTGTTGATAGACTTTATTCCACTGAGGTCAGCCCCTCTAACACTGTGACCTTATTGCCTGTGCTCTGAAGTACTGCAGCATTACTCCTTTTAAAACCCGTAACTCTGGGTGTCACATAAACCCATTTCAAATACATAAAGTGAATAGAAATATGAACATTTTATCCAACTGTTCACAGGCGTACATAGATAGTTTTATGTAGTTATTAATGGAATATGTGTTTAATCAAATGGATGAAAACTTACTGCATTTTATTTAAGTATATTTGTTTACAGGTGAACAATATAGAGATTATTTCTCCTGCCTTTTATTAGTATTATGAACAAAAAGTTGTGTTGAGCCAATGGATAAAATTATTATACTGAGATTATTTTGTGTTGTTTTAATATCTTTTTAGATTACATTGGTGTGTGCTAACATATTTATTTATAAATAAATAAAAAGCCAGTAATTTGCATACATTACATTTGTGAACTGTCTTATAAGTGCCCAGTGATTACATTTAAATGTTTTCATTTTAATTACATTTTAATATTTTAATAACTTTTTATATATTAAACTGTGGATATTCCATCTAGATTATTGCCTTCTTATGAGGTTTACATGCAAATAATTGCCTTGTTCCTGGTTTTCATGGTGCGATGGTGCTTTTGGACAAAACCAGAATAGCAATGGCTTTCAGTAGAATAGTATTTCTTCATCTTTTAATAAAAAAAATGTGTGCTTTTCAGGTTGTAATTAGCAAGGTAGGTTTAAAAAAAGAAAAAAAATGCCTATTAATATAGTTTCTAAGAGTCAGAGAACTTAATCAGTACTATACCATTTATCCATGTTCACAGAAAGTGAACAGCAAGGGCAGAGCAAAGAGGACTTCAGAACTGGAAAAGAGAAAGCCAAATGACTGTTTTCAATTAAAACCAACCAACCAACCCCAACAAACCAAGCAAAATAATTTCTGTATGGTTATTTGCTTTGCAGTTGGGACTTTCACATTGGTTAGCATGTAATAATTATTTTTGTGAAGAAAAGGTGAATGATTTAAACAGACACTGTTGTTAATGTTGTTCTCAACATGAATATCCTTCCTCCTTCCCTTCTTTTCAGCCATCCCTGGAGACACAGGATATCTGGGTTTGTGCCTCCTCTGAACTGCTTCATGAAGGTTCTCTGTGGTTTTTGCCTTTCCCCCTACCAGTACCCACTGTAACAAAACAGTTCTGGAAAAGCACTCTGCTTGCCTTGATTTGTGACAGTGACAGCTGCCTGTGCTGCTCTCTTGCTTCGTGTCTGCTTCCATTCAAGGGTTTTGGTACTTTTAAAGTTTTTCCTAAAGCTATGGCCTATAGAAACCATCAACCAGATAGTTTATAATAACAGTTGTTAACACATTTTAACTGTAAAATGCATTTCAGAATGGCTCATTCTCACATATATTCTCATGGAGCAAGTTCCACTTCAATACAGAGGCTGCACTTCTCTGTATATTCAGGGCTTGTGGGGTTTATTTTGTATAATACGTTCCCGTTCAGTTTCTTTACAGAAATGTTGCTTGTTAGAATTTGTTTCCTTAACACACGGAATCAATAAGCACTCACACAATCTTTGCTTCACTTAAACTGGGATTTTCCTCAGGTAAGAATTTGATCTTCCAGTGTGAGAGATGCCACCCCTCTTTCACTGGGTACACCGAGCTCTTTAAGACCCAGAGCAGAGGTTCCAAAGTGTTTTGTCACTTTTATTTTGCAGTTGCTTGAAACATTCAGTTAACTCCTTTTAAGCACTTCTTTTGACTGCCTTGGTATTTTTGTAGAAAATACAGACTTCTTGTTCCCTAAACTTAACCAGACTTAATTGTGGATTTGCAGAATTATATATTTATACATATATATATATTTCTTGGTATATGTGCATATATTTTTTTTTCTTCTTAGGCTAATGAAAAATTCACTGTACTGATGAGCTTTATGTTGTCAGCTGAAGATTAGTTCTTTCTTTTTAGCAATATTATATTTTAACTTCTTTCAACTGACTAAAGGCAGCAAACCAGGATCTTCACTATTTCCCTTTCTAGCATGCCACATATTGATGTTTGTATATATATATATATATATATATATGTATGCATATGCAAATTATTCTCCCAATTCGTGTCCAAATTGTTAATTTGGCATTTTTAACTTGATAAAATTGATATTCTATGAAGCAGCACCAGGTTTACACATACTCAAAAATAGAAATATTTGTTTGCATGCTGTAATTCAAGTGAGAGTAGGATTTTTCTGCTCACACCAACAGCTCCTTCCCTCAGACCTCTGTTGCCCTACCTTTAAGTAGCTTGATTTCAATTTATGCAGTATAAATACTGTGCCTCATGCAGGGAGGATATTGGCATGTATAGGGGAGACTCTTTTAATTTGGGCAAAGTGTATAATATATCATACATGTTTGCTAAGTTGTTGGAATTTAAGATCACTTTCTTCAAGAAAATTCTGGACTCTGGAAAGGTATCAAATGTTGTTGGAACTGAGGCAAAATTGAAGTGTGCACAATAATTATTTAGTTCATCTCTGGGCTGCTTTTTAGGTGTTGTGAAGGAAAAAAGCAAAAGGAAATATAGTTGCAGTCAGAGGTCAATGTAAAGAAATCCAGGTAAACCAAAACTATTCTACACTGTAACTAACTTGTCCTTTGCCTTGTCCTTTCCTGCCCCATCCCTACTTTTTTCTGCCCACCTCTAACCTTTTCATACTTTCTCTGCTTATTTCTGGTGTTAACCCAAGGTAACCCAATGTAGTTTAACATGGATAAATGCCAGGCACAAATGCTTAAGGTGGAAAAATCTGATGGAACTTTACAGTGTTTCACAGCTTCTTTCTTGCCTCCAAAATTCTGAAAGGCTGATAAAGCATCCAAGATCTCTCGATGGGGCTTGTCCAGGGGCTGTAGGAGTTGCTGTCCCAGTCTCAGAGGGGATGTGATTCCAGCTGAACTCACACACGTGAGCAGGAGACTGTTTGGACAGGGACCTACCAGTGCCAGTGATGTGCCTCATTCTGTTTACATGAAACAAATTTGGAATTTACACAGAAAACTAATGGAGTCTCTGGTGTCTTGCAGATTTCCTTGGCTTTATCTCCTATGTATAATTAATGTAACCAAGTGAGTGAATGAGTACTGTTCTGTAAGAGTCAATAGGCAAGGATGTTTGGAAAATGAATGAACTGCTAAGATTAATTGCAAGGCTGCCCGTCTGAATAGCCTGGTGAGAGACTTAGAAGGAAATGCCAACCCTTTTATATCCAAAAGATTTCTTTATTAAAAGCTGTTCATAATCTAAATCACATTAGATATCAGATTAGACTAAAGATAATGCTTTATATTTTTTTTCTGTTTTAGTCTTAACAATTGAAAACTATTAATTGCTGTTAGAGAAAAATTCATATAAATATTGATCTTAATCTGCTCAGCTGGCTTTTTAGTATTCTTCATAATGATGGCCAATTCCAATAATAAGTAAAAAAAAAAGTGTTTTCTAAAATATACAGTGGTTGACTAGTCAGCAGAAAGATTTAATGCAAGTTTGGTATAAACTACTTTTTGGGGAAAAAAAAGCAAACAAAAATCAGATGGTAACAGGACACAGTTAAGGA
This sequence comes from Climacteris rufus, assembly GCA_013398175.1. Classification (NCBI taxonomy): domain Eukaryota; kingdom Metazoa; phylum Chordata; class Aves; order Passeriformes; family Climacteridae; genus Climacteris; species Climacteris rufus. The sequence continues at coordinate 1,300,043 of VZRZ01011485.1, read as the reverse complement.
ATTCTGGGTTTGCTTTGCATTTCTTTAGTCCTTTTAGAGAGCATTTGTCTTTTGAGTCTAGATTTTTTTCTGTTTATTTTAGCAAAATGCTGCTTACCTATAGTTTGCCAGTATTTTAAAATTGATTTCCTGAAGCGAAGAAATCATATGTAGTAGGAGTTTTTGGCTATTTTTTAGCAATATTTGGAATCCGTTGGTTAATTCTGTCTGCAGACCTCTGTTGTTGTCTTGACTGCCACTAAAGTAACGTGACAATATGGACCTAAAATGTGCAGTCAGTCTTATGACTGTCAGATAGGAACATGGAAGTGCAAGAAGGAAAATCCTGAGAACTCAAAGGAAGGAGCTTGTCAGCAAGTACTGTGTTCAAGTTCAGACAGAGTGTTTTTTTCTCTACCATTTTAGCATGAAATCAATGGGGAATGCATAATTTTTTAGATGTGTCTGAGATTGCACAGCAAATGCTCACCAATGAGACTCTCAGCTGCCACACAATCTGGCACAGCTCCTTTCTGCTCCACAGCTCCCAGTTGCATTCAGCCCACTGTCGATGTGATGCCACTTTTTGGCTCCTTGCCCATCTGTTTTAGTAATTACTGTCATATAAACTGATATTTCTAGACTAGAAACCATGTTGTTGTGAGATAAACCCATTGGAGTTACCTTTTGTGACGTGTTAAAGCAGCTCATTGACTTGCTACTTTAAACTTTAAAAGTTACATCAACATTTCCTACAATATATCAAGAAGGATACTATGATTTTTTTTCTTTTTTGGAACACAAGGGATTATAATGAAATATAATCTGATTTTGAAAAATATTGGTTTATCATGGTAATGGTACTTTCAGAGTTTTAGCTCTTTTTTTTTAAGATCACAAGAAAAAACAGTGTCCTTGAATAAAGTATTTGTGTTAATAAGTTTTGGCGGACATAATTTTGTAAGTATAAAATATACAAAGAAATGGTTTGCCCTATCCAAATTATCCATTAGCACAACAGTACTATCCAAAATGACATCATTACACATATCAGCTAAAGTACAAAGGTTTTGGGAGGATGAAGAGCAGCTTTATTCTGACAAAAATGGAGTAGAATCACAGGTGAATTAAAAGAAATGTGGCATCCATGATCAGACAACATCCTATCACCAACTTAACCCATTAACAGACCCAGGGGCAATGGTAAGGGAGCCAACACAAATATCAGTGGAGTGTGCCAAAGAGCCAGATGCCATCACTGGAAAAGAACTTCTGCAGCTTGGCATCTGTGCCTCTGGCCTGACATCCACAGAGGAGGGAAAAGCTGGGCAAGCAGGATTATTTTGGGGTCTGTGTAGAGAGTGTTTCACTCTCCTCCCTGTTCTTTTCCTCTCTTCATGGCAGGGTTCTTGGCTGGTAGGCATTAGGCATGTTGGGAACAGTGTAGAAGGAACACAGGCATTTCCATATCCCCCACCCCCATATGTATGGAATGGAAATGCCTGTGTATGTATATCCATTTGGGCAAGTGGGAGCAGAAAAAACACGGAGACCAAGGAAAGAGACAAAAGAAATCAGAGCAAAATAAAACCAGCACAACACATAACAGGATTATGAAAATAAGTGTTTGCCTTCTAAAGTTACACTTCTAAAGTGTTTACCTTCTAAACCTTACTTCCTCAAGTGTTTATTTTTGTATTTTTGATAGTGCAACTTCAATGATTTCTCTCATTTTTCCTGAGTCAGATCTTCTCAGTAACCAAATTCTTGATGTGTTTTCTCTCCGTATAGCTGGTTCAAAGCATTGGGCAAATTTAATTTTTAGGATTTAAACTGAATTCTTTCATGTAGTTATTGATATCATTCTGTTACACCTGGATAATATATCTCTATATGCATCCAAATATTGCTTGATTGCTTCATTTTAAATTGTAGGAATAATTTCTATCCATGCTATCAGTACTCTGGCCTCTCATAGTGGGTTTAACCATTCGAAAGCATTAAAAAGAGGGTGTGCAATAATTTGAGTGGTCTCCAGTGATGGTGGGGCCACTGGAAACTGCATACTGAACCTAGGAACTGATAGTCCTTTATGGTTAGCCATTAATGAGCTGTCTTGCATTAAAGGTGTATTATCATATTCATATAGCTGTATTCATAATAGTGTATTATCATATTCATATGGGTGTGGATTGGGTAGGGGGATAAACATTGTGACACTGGATAATTTTCACTTCTGTTCTCAAGACTGAATGTTCTGTGGAAACATTTGTGTGAAACAGATCTTGTGAACAGGCAATTTTTTTTTTAAGTGAAAATACCACAGTAGTAAATATGAAATAAAAGTGCTAATTAATTCAGGGAAAACTCTTAAAATATATATTGATCAGAAAGAGACAGACAGTTGAGGTGAGCTGTAGACTTAAAATATTACTTTCCCAAGCTTTAAAAAGCTCACTGAATATTGTTTTTATGATTCAGCTGTCAAACGTGGTTGGAAAGGCCCAATTTAGTGCAGACAATAAAGGGTTTTGATGAACACTCGTTCACTCTGCTACCCCATGGACAGAGCAGGGCTTCTTTTTTGTGTGATAGTGCTGCATTCTGAAATGAAACACAGTGGGTAGGAGGAAGTTGAAAAGACTTCAGAAGCGATCATCTGTCTTGGAACTAAAGGATTTTTTCCCCCTTTAAGTTTCAGTATCCTGTGTTTTTCATGCATTCACTACATACTAAAGCTGTTAAAGACACCAGTGTCATAGCATGAGGAATTATGAGTAAGAACAAAGTTGTGTCTAGAGCTGATCTGGACAAAAGAGGATTATTGCTGTCTGAGTTTTTATTCAAAACCTTCAAGTCCATTTACTCAGGCTCAGTAATCATCACTGAGAACAAAAAATAACAAGAATTAATCTTAAATATAATTTACCTTTTTTAGCAGTGGAACTTTAAAGTTTTTAATAAATTATAAAGATTTTGACAGGAGGATAGAATTGGCGTTGTGCAACTTAAGGTTTTTATGTCATAAGAGATCCATATGTATAGATCTTTATAGTTTTCAGAGTTAAATCTTCAGATGTCTTATCCCAGAATAAAGTCTTTATCATTTGGTTTTGAAATTCCAAGTGTGTTATGACTGAAATATTTTAGCTTGGCAGTATTACCTTTGAGCTCATTCTTTCTTTCTTCCTTCTCCTCTTCCTTATTATAAATGGTCTAAATATTTTTCACTTCACCTTTTTACACTTCAGTGCTTCACAGACTTCACCCCCTAAAATTTGTCACATAAACTCAATGCACATTATCCTTTTCATTTTTCTTGATGCTTTAATATATTTTTAATTCATTTGTAACATAGGTAGTTGCAGGTTCTAATTATCAGGTAGAGGAGCTGTAACTGAATTCTAAAAGAATTAAAAGCAATATACCACTGAGGCTTGGAGAATTTTGTATTTGTTTGGTAGAGAGGTCAGTGGCTGATTATTCCAACATTCAGTGAAAGACTCAGTTTTGATATTATGGAATCGCAGAGTGATGGAGGCTGGAAGGGACCTCTGGAGTTTGCTGAATCCATGCACTGCACAGAGCATGATGAGCTGTAGCAGCAGTGCATAGGGACCAACTTTTGGGTATCTCCATAAACAGAGACTCCACTACTTGTATGGAAACACTGTCCCAATGTCTGATAGATTCTCCTCCCAGTGAAAAGGTTCTCTTATGTTTAAATAGGATGTAATATTAGTCAGTCTGTGCCCATTGCCTCTTCTAATTCGCCTGGACAGAGCTGAGAAGTATCTGGCTCCATCCTCTTTACTCTCTCCCTTCAGGAACTGATGCACATTTGTAAGGTCCCTCGAGCCTTTTCTTCCTCTGGCCCAACAGTCCCAGCTGTCTCAGGCTCTCCTTGTTCACCAGATCCTCCATTCCCTGGTCCAGTTCAGTACAGCTGAACTCCCTGTACAGTGTCCATCTCCCTCACTCTGGGGAGCACAGAACTCCCCATGTGGCCTCGCCAGTGCTGAGTTAGAGGGGAAGGATCCCATTCCAGTGATCTGCTCCCCAGGCCCCTCCTCACACCCCCCAGGATGCTGCACACCAGCTTTGCTATTTCATGTTCACTTCTCCTGCTCTTCCATGGCCTTTTCTCTAAGGCTCCTTCCAAATTAGCTGTTTTCCAGCCTCCTTTTGTGCATGGAGCTGTTGCTCCCCACATGCAGGACTTGGGGACTACTCCATGTAATGTTTTCATCCTCTTCATTACCAGACTGCATCTCTTTGAGTGCATTTGCAGTAGTAGTAGTCATTGTTTTGTATTGCTCTGAGTAATGGATAAAGTCTGATTTTAAGGTTTTTTCTTTGCCCAACCTCTTGGGAATTTATCACTCACAGAGTGCCTCTATATTCTGTGAGTAATAAATCTTCCTGGTATTTTGTGGTTTGCAGGTCACGGGACAAATTATTCAAACATCTTATTACTGTTTCATTAAACCCCTTTTTATATGCTATATCACAAAGATATTTTGAATTATAATAGACATTGGTGCTTTATAGTATTCATGCTGGAGTCTATGTTGTTTAAACGTTTTGTCTTTCTTTTTGCTTTTCATTTCTCTCTTATCTGAGAGATACCATATCCTACAATTTTTTATACTGATTACTTGGAAATCAACACATAATTCTTATGGCTCAATTGCTCTCATTGATGTAGTCAAATTACAGTTATGGCTATTAAAGAAAATTATTAAGGACTCAAAGCCTTGAATTTCAGTGACAGTCTGCTGACTTATCATTCTTTTCAAACCCCAAAACAAAAACTCTAGGTGGTTCTCTTAATTGTACATGTGAATGAGTTGGAGGAAGGATGAACCAAGCAGGGTCAAAGCTTCTGAGTAATGAAAAAAGTTTTAATGTACTTGAAACTGGGGAAAATGTTAGTGATCTTTTTTTGGAATGTGCAGTACTCTATTTCTGTGGCTGTAGGTTGGAAACAGATTGGATGTCAGACTGATTGTCAGCATTTGTGTTAGTGGCTTTTACATGTGGGTGGTTTCTCAAGTAAAGGATTTTGCATTTATTGTAAAAACTAGTAAGGTAATTTTCCTATAGCTAGCTAGGTATTAAAATACATAAGGTGTAATTAATGTATGAGAAGGATTTGAAAACTTCTGTTTCAAAGTGAAGGGACCCTGAAACATAATTCACTACGAGAGTACTTGAATCAACAGACTGAATATAGAATGTTTGATGTGTCCTGAAATAATTTGATATGATAAATTTTTATCTAGCTTCAAATTTTGTCTTCTCTCTCTGTTGCTTCTATCACAAGAAAGATTAATTACTGTATGCTTGAATAATCCTCTACTGAATCAATATATGTGCATTTTTACACCTATTACAAGGTGGGGTTGTATAATCTTTGCTGGTTTTATACTTTATCTTCTTGATCTACCCTATCATCACACTTTGGATTATGAGTTACTTCAGTTCTGGCTTGCTAGAACATTTTGAGCACATCCTTTACCCCTTCTCAAAGAGTGGAATTCACACAGTTCTTTTGGGTCAGACAGTTAAGGTCTCTGTTTGGGGAGTTCTGTGAAATCTGGTTCAAGGAAAACAGTCTGGTTTTCCTGGGCAGCCCTGGGGTTGTGTTATTCCCTCCATACTTAGTGCTCCATTCTTAATCATCTAAAGCCCTTTTCCCATGAGCACAACAACAACTGGTTAAATGCCTGAGCATCATCTGAAGTCCTCCCAAGAGGTGTGTGGCAGCTACCAGCAAACACCATTCCCCTTGCCTTAGTGCCAGAAAATCCAGAAAATCCACATGGGAAAAGCCATAGGTGAATCATTTCATTTGTTCTGTATATTCAATCAGTCCTGTTCCTTGGTTATGCAGATATTACGGTGTAATTTATATTTGTTTACTTGCAAGTATGTTTTAAATCAGATCTGCTTTGCAGGTAGATGTTTGGTTGGTTACAGACTTTTTTGTTTGTTTTGCTTAACTCATTTAAATAAAACAGGAACGTCAAATCATAGTTAACTGCAGGTTTATACTACATTAGCAAATGTGGCTATAAAGTAAAGATTTGTTAAATTGGTACAGAGATCATCCCAATAGAAGGAAGACTGAGCTGGAGCTGTTTATCCTCTGATATTTTATGGCTTGGTATGTTTAGCTGCTCTGAAGCAAATTAAAAAAGGTTACTATGCAAAAGGTTTGATGCCTGTACTCAGAATAGTTGGCAGAACAAGAGAGCAAAAGTTAGGGACAAGTGGAAATTTTCAGGCTGAATAAGTATGAAAAATGTTTTTGCCTTGGTAGATGCAGGAAAGTCTAACAGCAGCATTTTCAGGCTAATGCTGAAAAACCCCATTTGGGGGGAACCCAGAAACCCAGAAAGAGCAGCACTGCTCTGATCAAGGCAAGAGATAAGCTCAGTGGAGCCTGTGTTTTAAAAGTTAGATCAAAGAACAAATTTTGATGATTATTTAAAAAAAAATTATTTTAATTTTTGGTGACCATTTAATTTCTAAAATTTGTCTGGAACACAAGGAAATATTTTTTACACATACATTTTTATGGTGAATGAAAATACTTTCTATGTATTTATAAAAAATTATATTTATGAAATACTTTATATGGCTTTATAAAGGAAGAGTGCTGAAAAAAATCCTTCAAAAGACAGTTTACGTCTTACTGTGTAAAATAAGTTCCTCTTCTCTTGGCTATTCTATAAGCTAATTGTGTTTTATATCGTGGGTAATTCAGATAAGTATTAAAGGTGTGTAAGGATATTTTTGTCTAAATAGTACAAAACTGAGGTTTTCTGCTCTGTTTCTTTGGCTGCTGTTTTTGTTTAGTTTGACGACCCAGTGAGGATAAGTTCTCTCAGCCATATCCAGCTCTGTGTGAATTCAGATTGTTCATCAGATAATATATAACAAAACAAATGTACCAAACAGTAGAAAGCTAAAATGACGAAAAGTACAGTTGAAATTGAGAGAAATATAGAGACAGGGCAAAATATGAACTAATAAATCCTGCGTGAAAGCATCTAAATACTTAATATTACTTGTGTAAAGCTTTTGTTTTGCTAGGAAAGACCTGAAATATAATAGCTCTTTGGTATGTCTAGAATATAAATAATGTGATGACAGCATCATTCTAAAGTTCATGCATGTTTTTAAACTGATTTAATGTTCTCCTATAGTTCTCAATTTTATCCAGATGCCTTATTCAGTCACACCAAAAGCACATTACTGAATGTTTTATTTATCATTCTATGAGACTTAATTCACTTGCAAGTCAGAACTGCAGTTTTCAGTTGAGCTGCATTTCACACCTGTTTGGAGGAACAAAAAGATTGAGGTGGTTTTGTGTTTCAGCCTGAGATTTCTGAGGATCTTTTTTCTTGAAATAGAAGAGTAGCAGGGTTCTGGCACAAATCCTGCATGATATGTGCAATTAATTATTAAGTTTTCCTTTATCAACTGCTTACTGATTTTAGTATATCCACTGCTCTGATGTATTGATACCAAGTCAATTTGTTTCTAAATTTTATTCATTCAGACAAAATCTGAAAATAACTTCCACATTTCTAATGCATTTGTAATTTTTTGTGTATGAGCCAGTTTTCTTGCTTTACAGAAACTTTTCCTCGTTATTTTCATTAACATGAGGAATGCTTTCAGGAATTCAGTAGGTGGGGCACTGAGATGACATAGCAGAGTGAGTGTGTGGGTACTGGCTTGTGAAGAATTCTCCCACTTTCTAATCAGTTTCTGGCTTAGGATGTTTTCTTAGAGGTAATTATCCCCAGTAAATCCAGTCAAGGTCCTGCTTGAATAATTAAAATATTTTCTTCACAACTATTTGTTTGAAATAAGATGGGATTTTTTTTCTCAATTTCAGCATGTATGACTAATCATCAGTTTAGTTTTTGAAAATGCAAGGGGCCTGCATTTCAGTGGAAGAAGAAATGAATATATTTTCTAGTGTGTTAAAACCTTGTAGTGCTCTAAGATGAAATCAAGGAGTCAGATTACACATTTAATTGAAGCATATCACATTTTTGAGATCATCTGAACCTGGAGATAACTGTGGTTTTTTCTTATGATTTCCTTGCAGAACGATCAAAAGCTGTTATTGACAAACAAATCTTTTTCTGTCCAGTGGCTCTGAGTGCAAGCATCAATAACAAATAACAGCTGGTCACAGCAGAAGTCTCCATTGTGTGATCACCACGGAATGAATTTTGGTGCTGCTGCACCTGAGGTGTGGCCAGGTGACCTCCCTCTGTTTGCTGCTTCCAGCTGGGCACAAGTGGACTTGCCTGTTCCTTTGCCTTCTTTATCCTGGAAAGGATATTTTTGCAATTCCTCTGTAATGAGCCACTTAAAAACAAATTTTAAACAAGTTATAAACAATGGATTTTGCCCTCTCCTCAGGTTCTTGTGTCCCTCCACTTTCACAGTAAATTAGCTAAAAACCCTGACTTCTACATGCAATTAATGTGAGTTGGTATCTCATGCCATTGTTTGTATTCTCATGATCATTATTAAGAGTTAGAAGGCCAGGCTTTTAGCAACATGCTGCAGGAATCAATACTTCACTGCTTCCTTTTAGAAAGAAACTATCATTTTGTTTTTTTCAAAATTCACCTTTGCAATGAAGGCAGCATGACTTGCCTCACACAGGCAGCTACCATTTGGAATGCTTTTCCAACCTCTTATGTATTAATATCAAATCAAATCTTGGCCCATGTATCTTGCTGCTGTATTGTGTGAATGCCATTTTATACCCTCTTCAAGAATTTCAAGGTTTTGACACTTTAACATTAATAAGAATATATTAATGAAAGATGATCACTTGGAGTTTGCTGTACAAAATCAACTCCAGTTGTGAGCACTGACAGGTTATTCAGCTTGAATCTTTTATTATTATTTTCTTTAGTCTCTTTGTATGTCAAGGGGGAAAAAATCCTGTTCTGGCATGTTATGAAATACTGTGTTACAGGCCCATAAAAATACATCATAATTCGCATAACTGCAATTTAGTTGTAAGTATAAAATTCCTATTAGGAATCTACATATCATATTAGCAAAACAGTATCCATCCTGTAGCATATTATTTTTGAAACATGATAACTGAATTTGAAATGTAATCCAAAGGTCAGAGTTGGCATCATATTGGGAATTAGGTAATCAGATTTTCCTTCCTGTCACTGACCTCATCCCTCTCCAGTCCTGACTACAACTGCCTACATTGTAGCAGGTGTGGAAAACCTCTAATAGGTTTGGGCAATTTTATTTTTTAACCCTCCAGTGAAGAAAATTTTCAGACTGTATATCAGCTATTTTGTGGGAGTGGCACTAAACCAATCAAGTATTTGATTACTTGGCATCAATAAATTAATTGTATTAAATATATCTGTGATTTTCATTTTTCAGATGGTATCTTACAGTTGTTTAAATTATATTAGCAAACACTAAATTTACAATAACAACAAATAAAGACAATAATAAATTAAAATGTCTATCTCCCACAAAAGCCCATTATTCCCTGCATAGCATTTCCTCACTGCCAGTAGCAAACCTGTGTTTCTAAACTTGAGTAAGTTACACAGCCATTTTTTAAACAATAAAGCTACATAAAAATTATGTGTAAGGATGAGGACTTGCACATTTGTATTCCTAAATGTAAATTCCTAAATTTAACCTCCTGTTTTCCTCCAAGCATCTGGTCTGGACTTCTTACTGGTGCATAAATTAAAATTACATGGGACATAACTCAAGTAAAGTTGGGCTTAGTTTGACAAAGGCTGTGCAGAAACCAGCATTAACTTGTGATAGTGATAGCACATCAAAAATACTGTGTAATTAAATAAGCATTGGCACAGTATACTCAGGATATTTGTGAGAGCTGAAGGGAAAAGAATCTTGCAGTGATTGGTTTGTTTGTTTCAAAACAAAAGAGCATTAAAAAAATCTGATTGAAAATTTTGTGTGTGATATACTAAATATAATCATAATTGTGCTTGTGTATGAATGTATTTGAGGTTTTGTGGGGTTCTTTTTAAGTAACATCCTTTGATAGAAAAGCATCAAAAAACCAGCATCTCCTGTACCTCACACTACCCATTTTTTCCACTGTAATATGAAACTTAACAGACTTTTCTATCAACATTAAAATATTACTGTGGGGAATGAGTTTGCATGTAAACTGGTATTTAATTTTGTTCCCTGCTGCTCCTTTTTGAGTTCCTCCTCCCTAGCTGTGTTTGCAGTTTGGGATGGCAGCTTCCATCTGCTCCTCAGCCCTCCTCCTGTTGGGGGGCAGAGCATCCAGAACATCAACAAGAGATGGGAAGCACAAACCTGGGACTATCACTTACCTTTTATAATTACTACCAATTTTAATTGTTACCAGTCCAGGCTAACCCTCAAGATGTGCAACAGATTTTAGGAGTCAGTAAAACTTTTGGGAGGAGAAAATGCCCAAGAAAGGAAAGCAAGCCACTCTTTCACTTCAGACACACTTTCAGCCAACAGAGGCTCATAATCTGAATTTTTGTTGTAATTGTTGTTAGCAGATTAAGAAAATGGAAAAGAATTACAGATTATGGTGACAACACTGCATGATTTTTACTTTCTGTAATGAATAATAATTATATAGATGTATGTCTGTGTATGCATGTATCTCCTAGGATATTTTTTTACATATATATATATATATATATATATGCACAAAAGTGACAGACAACTGGAAAGTGATGGATTTTTAAGTGCTGTTAAGTGTTCCATGGCTGTGGGACAGAGGAAAATAACTTCAGATCTGCTTTTGGTTCAATGTTGTGTTTTAGGAATTACTAAGTGGTTTTTCTGGTGCCATGTAATAAGGGGATATATGATGCTTTCCCCAGGCTATCTGTCATGGCACAAAGTTCATGTTGGGAAAAAGAAATTACTGAGCTATTTAAAAAAAAAGAAAAGCTATAAAAGGAATATAACAACTTAGAGACTGTAGAGACTGACTATTAAGGTTCTCCTATGTGATCCTTATTTCCACAGGAACAGAAATCTTGCATCACAAAGATTCAAGTTCAAGGCTTCTTATTTGCCAGCAAGGACTGTCAGCAACAAAGACATTCATTATTAATAACAACAAAAAAAAATTCATAGCATTTTTCATCTTGCCCAGGGAGGAACAGGACAAAGAGCCATCAACATATAAAACTGTGTTGCTAACCCAGTCTGTCCTCCCTAAGCCATAGTAATGAATGTGCCATATGCAGGCAAAGACAACATACACCCCAAAACATGTATATTTGTCATGAAATACATCATTCCTTTTGGTTATCCTAGGGAGAGGCAATGTTTGTTTAAAAAGGGAAATGAATATACTTTCCAGCTGTGAATTCTTTGTCAGAGCAGCCAATTTTTCAATGAATTTTGTCTTTCTTCTGTGGTATTTTCTTCATAATTACATAGATAATGTGTCATTTTTTTGATTGAGATTAGTTAGGCTGAACTCAGAGTTTCTATGCAGATTAGTTCCTTCAGTTCAGATTGAGTATCTGGGTTTGCAGCTTACAAATACAATTTGAATACCTTACCTCTGTTCTGAACTACAATAAGATTATATAAAAACGTAAATAGGTTTTGGGGTTTTAATACAAGAAAATAGATAATTTCTTAAGGAACACAGCCTTTTCTTTTTTTTTTTTAAGTGTTCTGCAGCAAAAAGAAAATACTCTAGTGAAATGAAAACTGAAGTACAGGAATAAAATATTCAACTAATAGTAAAAAAAAAAAAAAACCCCAAACAAACATTAATACCCATTTTAAGAAATAAATGACTCAGGAAACATCCACTTCATACTCTGATTTTTGTTTTGCACAATGTTCCAAAGTATTTGTGTTCACTGTGTGTTGTCTGACTGTACTGGCAGTGAACACACACAGAGGGACATTAAATGGGATGTGTATCTTTACAAAGTCCCTCTGATGTACTCTAGTTGGGCTGTTTGCACTGCAGGTAAAGGACACCTGCCCAGTGTTGTCACAGAGGGAATACACTGAGAATTACCTTTTTATGGTGCCTGAGGCCTGACAGTTCTTGCTCTATGTCAGTGCAGTGCCTGTGACTGAGGGTCTATCACCCTAATGCCATCTCTTTACCCCTGAGCAATCACCTTTGGTTCTCCAGTCATGATGATTTATTGCCTGTTGGGACAAAAACTTCTTGCTAGAAGGGAAACCCATGTCTTTTCTAGTGTTATTTTCTTCTGTTTATGTGTTATGGATGAGCAGTAGAACCTCATGAGGTGATGGATCCTCTAATTCTCAAAACCAAGTGAGTCTCACTAAATCCATTGCACATTTTGACACAAGTGAGGTGTGATGAGCATTGGGAAGGGGATGAGGGAGAGACATCAGCCCTTGAGATCTACAGCTGGACTAAGAGGAGCTGGGAGTAATTCAGCTGTCTCTTTTCACACCACTCAAATAGTGAGGGATTTGCAACATTTTATTAGATTGTGTCCAGCAATGTGAGATTCACCCTCAAGGTTAAACTGATAAATTATACTTTTTGGAATTAAATATTTGAGTTTAGGCCATTTCCCTACACTTTCTCCTTAAAAAGCATGAAATGCAATATTTACGTTGTGGGGTTATTTTTAATGACAAAGGAATAAAAAGAAGGAAAATCTTAAGAGATTCTAGCAGTCTTTGATAGGTGGCCTGAGAAACATGGGACTTCTTTCATGAACATGACTTTGGCCCTTTAAAATCACTCTGCATACCTGCTCAAATTTGACAAACAACTCTTAAATAGCTCTTAGAAGTTAATGGGTAAAATCCCATGATTTGGACTCTTCTGAGCATCTCTCCCATCCCGGTGCAGACCAGGCTGTGTGTGCAGGTGCTGTAGGAACAGATGATTGTTCTGCCCTGGACACAATTCCAAGGTCCCAACAGAGCTGTCCCCAGTGAATTGGACTCCAGTTTCTCTGGCCTGCACACGTGTTGGTGGGAGGGCTTGGGGACCAGTTGGAGCAGGGCACTGAGGCACTGAAGATCCTGTTCTCTCTTTGGTTCCCTCCTGCTGGCACTGACACTTTGCAGAGGGAAGCCTCTGGTTTTGTTGGAGCAGGGAGGAGTGCTAGGGAACAAAAAAAGAATGGATGAAAATGAGGAACCAAAGATTTCTTGTTTTGTGATTCACTCATCCCAGGGGGACTTACTATGTTATTTTGACTCTACGTATTCTCAATTGATTGAGAGAGGATCAAGCAGTGTGTGGGAAATGTATGTAATAAAATAGCCAGGATGTGTGGATTCACATTACACAGACAAACTTAGTTCTGGTGTTTTCTAGGCTGTATTATTTAGTTCACAGTCTTAGTAATATATGTACTTACTTTTGTCATTACTGATATATAAAGTCATTTAGGGGTGGGTAATACGTAAAAAAAGTAAGAACAGTAAAAATATGAGTTTCTCCAGTAATTAGGACTGTGTACAACTCCATTTTGTTGATCAAATTTTTGCCTTCAGCTTGACAGTAACTGAGATCTAGAGCAACCTCAGAACTGAACAAATACTTCTTTGTGTGTAATATTTCTCAATGGAAGCAAATACTGGGGAGAACCTATTAACTCAGATCAGTTTTCCATGTAAAGTATTAGCATTTGCAGTTTGTTTATGATTTCAGAGGTATAATTTTTCTTTATAGGAATATAATTTGCCATTGCAGAGGCCATAGGGTGGGTTTTGTTTTATTGTTTTATCTGTTAGTAACACATCTCATAATTCCCTAACTAACAATGATTTTTCTTAAGGATACTTTAAAAGCATTTCTGTAGAGAACCTGATATTCATCAACAGGATTAAAATGACTAATGAATTCTGCAGCAAGGCTGTGTAGCTACTTGACTAAGCATTTTATGGCAACAGAATTACTTTGGCAAGATTAGGTAAATAAGATTGTTAAAGTTTGCTTGTTTCAAATGTGTTTTTTTCCATATTATTTCAGTCTTGAAAATCATATTGACTTTTTAGCAATAGGTTCTGAGATTTTCAAGTAAGAATGCTGAGTACATGAAAGCAACTTTAACTTTGTGTCAAGACAAATATTTGGAGCATCAGTGGTACGTGATTATCTAGTCCTGGTGTTGCCCTTAATTTAGTATGTTTTTACTGCAGAAAGCAGTAAAATTAGAATGTTTTTTCATGTATTTCAACTTGAAATGGATCACTAAATTCTTGAGAAAAATGTTCCTGCTAACTTCTCTGCAGCACTGCAGGTGTTTTTTGTTCAGAGAGCCCGGGGCTGCATTCACTGAGACTTCAGACTTCCACTGAGTTTGGCTCATGGTAAATGGAGGGTGAAACAATACTATAGATATTTTAGTCTTTGCATTTTGTAGTCTAGCGGCTGGTTTTAGTTAAACTGGCTTTTGTTTTTCTGCTGTTTTGTTTATCTGTGAGATCCTGAAAGTGCCAAGTCTGGAGATTACTGGTCAGTCCTTGCACCTAATTTTGCTCTTAACTATTCTGTATTCCAGTGAAGACAGTTCCAATATTTGATATTTTAGTTTTTTGGTGATATGTAAGATTGTAACACCCCAGCAGTTTTTCTTATCAGAATTAGGGAATGTAGTTTTGGTACCCATAATAGTGGCTTTTAGCAAAAATTCAAGATCTAATACTAAAACTGCATCTATAATGCACATAATGTAGCTGATACACTAAAATCCATGCTGCTTCACCTTAATAAGGGTTGAGATTGTCTTTGGAGCAGGAAGGCATTTATGTACACAGTGAGGAAGAGATCATTTTTGGGTGACAGGATGGAGTAAACACTTGCAATTCCCCGCTTGATGGGGAACCCTTTGTGTGTAGGTCAGGTGGCTTGTGCTGAACTGAGGCCTGATGTGGGCACTTGATGTGGGCACCTGATGTGGGCACCTGATGTGGGCACCTGATGTGGGCACCTGGGGGCTGTTGGGTGCCCTGGCTGAGAGTGCAGCTATCCCAGTGGGTGCCCAGCAGCATAGGAATCTCCATCACGACTGGCACCTGGGCTGGCAGCCAGGGGAGGGTCCTGGGCTTATTCCTGAGGCAGCTGGCTCAGAGCTGATAAAAAGGCTTGGGAGGGTTAGAACTTGCACTATGCAGAGTTCAATTGCAAGGGCAACAGGTATGTTAGTGTCTGATGTGAATAATTTTACAATTTTAATGTACCTAATTTTGAATGTTGACTATCTCTGTAAAAATGCACAGGATTTGTACAAGATGGTGTTCTTTATTTAATGTGGGTGCTTTATGGATATAGTAGCATAACTTTAAGAAAAAGTAAATTACTTGTAAAGTCTTGGCTTTGTGTTGCTTTGAACAACCACTATAAAAGCTTGTTGCTTATCCATGCTTCCCTATCCCTTAATTTAAATACAGTATTTGCTAATGAAAATTTTTATCTGTTGCTTGTGTTTTGTCTGCATTGTCTGAGCAGAGCTTTAGGGTATGTTTTGGAGATCACTAGCCTACTGTGTCCTGCCTACTTGTAGAAACCCATCCATGCTCTGGCTGAAGAGGAGGACACATGCTTACCCTTGCTGGCTTTAGCTTGGCTCTTTGGCCACATCTTAGTGATGTTTCTGCTTCTTTTAGGCTTTGGGGATGTTGATGTAGAGGCTTTTCATAGAAGAGAAGTTGGGCTGGGTGGGTGAAGCTACAAAATATTAGGTTGGAGAGTTAGTTAGGCCAAAATGGGCTCTCTGTGTATCAGAGCAATTAGGTATTATTCTGGGAAGCACTGCAGGCCCCAAGACAATGGTTTCTATGATTTCATATTGTGTTTGAAAGTGCATTTAGGACCATATGTTCAGGCACTTCATAAATACGTGTCATCTGACCTCACTGATGTCCCCTAATTCCAAGAGCTGAATTTCCTGTATCATTCAGGTTTGCAAAAAAGTCTGTATTCAAATAAAAGCAGATATTTATAATCCCATTTTAGGTCTTTTTCCTGTTTTTAATTTTTGGTACTCTTCTATGTCATTTTAATGAAAAGATAATATTTATTTTAATTTAAATCATGCTGTATGAATATTGTATTGAGATATAACAAAACAAGGTATAATTTTCTGACAAAATATAAAAGCTATAAGAAGATCCATTCTCAATTCTTATATGGTCAGAATTAAGTCAAAACCAAACCACTTTGCTTTGTGTCTCTCAGATTTGTATTTTAATCTAAGTATTTGGAGACAGTTCATAAAATCAAGTTAGGAACTGCAAAACTAATTCAGATACACTAAAAATAAGTAAAATTTGAAGAATAATTTATTTTCACTTTTCTATGACACTTTCTTTAATTCAAATACTTATGGATTTTTTTTAATTATAGTGTTAAAAATTTGATGTTGCTAAATTTTATCTTGAAGTGATTTTGAATTTCATGAAAAAATTCTAAAAATCAAAGGAACGGGTACAACCACAGTCTCTTAGCTGGAGGACTAGTTTCAGTAGGGCTACTATAATTCAAGAAGAGCAAAGAGAAAGTGTTATGTATGTGCATTAAAACATTTCAGAGAGAATTTTGCAAATTTCTTTTCTCCCATGAAATACACTTCCATGTATGTCAAAGTACATCAATATGAATAGGTTTGTAGGGAGGAGATTTTTTTGTGAGTATCAATGAAAAGGAAAAATGGGACCTGGCCTCTCTGAGGTTTTGTCACTTGTAATTTGAGGCAAAGATTCTCTTATTTAAAGAACCCCACAAGCAAGACCTTTTAAGACAGAGAATGAACAGGCTTTAATATATATATGTTTTCTTTCTGTTTGTGAGGATCTTTGTGCTTGTCATGACTGGGAGATTCTTGGAAGTCAGAGGGAAGTTGGCCAGCGTGCAAGTACTGCTTGTTATGCTGGTGGTCATGCTGAGGAGCAGCTGTAGAAAACCTGCTTCTCTCCAGTGTGTCCAGCCTATTTCTGATACAAAACACTGAGCACTACGTTTTGTACATTACCTTGTGCACATGCAATGTGTGTTGAGCTATCTTTCCTGGAAATTGCTTTTTCAAAGGTGAAGGTCCCATCCAAAGTGAAATGTTTGATGCATGGGTAGAGGAGTCTGGTTGTAGGTTCATGAGCTAGGCTATAGAGAGGGGTCTTAGAGAAACTAAATGTCAGGTAATCTGTGTGTAATTGTTCAACAAAAGTAGATTTTAATGCTGAGTCCTGGATGGGCTGAACCCTGGAGGATGAGAAATTGAGCTTAATGCTGAAAGCAGAAGTGGTGATAGTGTCAAAAATCAGCAGAAGGGGAAAGGAGACTGAATTCAGTATTTCCAGTGTGAATTGCATTGCATTAAGGAAGATTAGAGAGGAAGGAATTAGAAGTAGGAGAGTTGAAGGATGGCTGCCATAACAAGGGAATGTTGATTAATGTTGATGAAAGCAAACAACTTCTAGAAAATATTGTAGGTGAATTTTTAGACTCTAGTTAGTAGCTGAGAAAAAGGAAGACTCTGGTGTGGAGTGTGACACCTTATCAATTGAAGTAGGAAAAGATGAAAAAGAAAAAGACCAATTAGAGTGTGAAGAGAGGAGGGAGCTGATGCTGGACTCATGAACAGTCCTGATAGAGGCTACACTAATGAAAGGATTGGAAATGTAGTATGGAGAGGGCAGGATCCCTGGAGGATTCAGGGGAAAATGCAGATAGAAAAAAAAGGAACTGCTTCATTCAAAATTGGTGGATAACCTGGACTAAAAAGAAAGGAGACTATATTGACTCTGTATATAAAACTAAGCTTTCTCACACAGTACTTCTGTCCCTATTTCAAACTAAACAAGCAAGCCTTTACAGGTGTCAACTTCCTATGCAAAACTCCCTCTGTGCCAAAGCACGTCATTCTGCAAGGGTTATAGAGAGCCAAAATTCTTAAGTTAAAAAAAAAAATCAAAACAAACCAACTTTCTTGTCCTAGATTCTGGCATGGGAGTGAGATGGGGTCATGGCATCAGACCTGTTTTTTCTGGAATGGTATTTTGGAGAGTGTGCAGCTGCCTACTTGGGAAAGCCTTCAGCTTTCAGCTTCAGTGTCAGCTGAAACTCAGAGCTACCAACCCCTCAGTTTAGTTCTCCTGAGTCATATCTTCATCTCTTTGGATGAAGATGGGTATTTAATAGGAACCTGCCAGGCTTGGCTATAAGAACTTGAAGATGTTTCAGCTAAAATTCAGACTGAAAGCCACAAGAAAGAACTAGAGACAAAGGAGTCATTGAGCTAAATTTGAAAGTGACTTAGCCCATCTTATGGGGTGGGGCCAAAATGATGAGAAATATTCTGAGTTTTACTGGTAGATGATGATAAACAAAGTCCTTGAGGGAGCTGTGGGGGAATTTTTCCTTGCACTGGAGGGATCCCATCCTCTGGCCAGCAGACAGGCTGTAAGCCAAGGGCAGGGAAGTGGAGACTTAGGGACTCAGCTGCAGTTAATGGAGGATTTCTTGGCTCAGTACATGAGCATATTAATATTTAGCTGTTATACATCAAAATGAGGTCCTGCATTGAGGACTAAGTATGGTGGTTTTCGATTCAGTCACAATGTATGAGAGATATCCAGCTGTAGACAGAATAATAAAAGGACAAGTGGTTTCATTGTAGAAGGAAACTGTGCTGATGTCCAGTTAATTTAATTACTACAGAGAAAAGATGCAACCTTTACATAACAGCATAATTAATCTATCACTTATTGTCCTTCTGAGATTTTACATTCTTTTAATTTTTAGGAGATTAATAATATTTCATAAAAAACCTTCTTCAGCAAAATGTGTTTATGCTGCCCTACTCTGTATTCTTATAATTGTTTCTGATGGTACTTTGTTGGTTTTTTTTTAACTTTCATTACTGTCACATGGAAACTAGCTCTAAATTCATGTGCTCCTGCTGCTTGTTTTGTCCTCCAAGTTAAATTCTTTCCTTGTGACTTAATAACAGCATCAAAGTGTGAGATGTGGTGGTGTAAATTAAGGACGAAAAAAATGAGGCAAACTTGTGGATTAATCAATATGTGTGGAAAATTTTAGTTTAAAGTAAGTGTACTATACATGAACAAAATAGAGATTGCAGTACTGCAAGTGACTTGTGTCTATATAAAATAATTTTGTATAGAAACAAATCTAAGTGAAAAATAGGTAGTATGTCCTTACCATTCAAATATTTTTCCTCCTCCTATCTGATACTTGATAAACTGCCAGAAGTGACAGCAGGCGAAGGTAGGCTTTGTCATTTCCTGTCCAACCGAAGTTGGACACTTCTCTTTTTTTCTGAGTAGTGTGTAGCTCTCCCATCCTATCAAATGAAGCTTTAGGCTGCTCAACAAGGTTTACACAGAGTTCTGTGGTTAATAATTTTTATTTATATTTTTTTTCTTTTTTTAGTCCTGAGTTTTTAAATTTCATTCAGAGTTAATTTTTTAAGGTTCATGTCATGTCTTCTCATCTGGAATTCTGGAAAAATCTTATAGGGCAAGACTACCTATGGCACATTGTCTTCTTGCAAACATTGTGGTGTAAAGAATAACCTAGATGGTAATTATTAATCTAGACACCTGTGTCCAAGAGGTTCTTTTGTGCTGCAGGCTTGTACCAATGTATCACACTTAAAGAATCCGTATGCATGCCAGTTTGAAAAAGTTTATTTTGTGACAGTAGTGCATGGTGGATGTGAGCACCCTGTGCTTCTCAAAATGCAATGTTGTAGTGTCTGTGATAGCGTTGTGCTGAGGGAGGTGGGACTGGATCGGCAGAGGGTTTTTGCTGCACCGATTTCCATTTCACCGTCTTGGTCCTGCCTGTTTCCCTGCTTCCCAAATCTGTGGTTTGGAGGTAAGTTTAGACCAAGTCGTTTGAGCTTTTTTTTTTTCTTTTTTCCTGAGCATGTAATAGCCCATCATCTCAAACTTTGCAAAATCCGTGCTGCTGCACCCAGTGCCCAGCGTAGCCCTTCCTTTGTCCTGGTTCCCGTGCCCCCGGGGTGAGCAGCGCTTCCCCAGACCTTTTCCTACTTGTGGCATCAACCACGCTGCCTTTCCCCGTCTGCCCAGCGAGCCTCGGGGCCAGTGGAGCATAAGCAGTGCCGGGAACGCGCAGGAGGGAGCGGGGCCCGGCCATCCCGAAGGACCCGGAGCGCGCTGTGGCTCACGCGTGGGGACAGCGCTGTCCTCAGGGAATAGGGCTGTGTTCCCGCGGGGTGCGGAGCGGGAGGCTCTGTCCCCGCTGGAATGAGCCGTGTCCCCGCTGGAATGAGCCGTGTCTCCGCTAGATGGAGCGCCCGGAACGGCGGAGCGGGAGCGCTCCCGGCCGGGGCTGCGGGACCCGCGCCAGGCACGGGGCGAGCCCGCACACCCCGACCCGGCACCGGGCTGGTAACCCGGGCTGCTTTCCATCCCCCAGGCCGGGGAAGTAACACCTGCCAAAGAACACGTTCTGCTCGGAACTGTCCCCAGCTCTTTAAGGGCTGAACATTTATTTTGTTGCCTTCGCCCACCCCGAGCATATTGGTGGGAATAAAAGCTCTTGGCTGCTTCTGTTGTGAAAAATCTAGAGAGTTGCTGCTGAGTGCTTGTGAAACGTGTGTTAAGTGGTGCTGAAGAGGTTAACTCTGTGCTACAGAGGCTTTGGAGAGATTGGGTATGAAATACTGGGGAAGTCAATGGATGTAACACCGTGCTTAATAGAAACAGAAAATTAGTGATTCTTACTTGCCTGAGGTAAGCACGAGCCTCTGTAATGTCCTGATCTTTGTGCAAAGACCTAGTGAAGGAGAGCAATCTTAGCATAAACCTGATATTAGAGATGGGGATATTCATGACATGAAAATATCACTTGAAGGATGAGATGTTGCCTATTAATTTATAAGGATAGAGGAAAACCCTTTTATTTAATCTTTTTGACAAAACAAATTATTAAAAACCATCTGTGGTATTTCTTCACTTTATTTTAAAAGGACACAGTGCATCTACAGAAAATAGAATACTGTGTGAAATACAGGCAGAGATATTGATAATTGAGAGTAATTTATCAAAATATGTTACTGATGTATTTGATTTTATAATGTGCTGCTTTTCCTGGTTTTAAGTCCTGGGAACTATTTTTTCATGTAGTGTTAGATAAGGAGGGTTTAGAGAAAGGACTGCACTACTATTAGATTTTATACCACTTGTCTGAATTATTTTTGTACCACATCAACCACGTTCTAAAGTTGAGAAGAAAATACATTCTTCACATGGATCATTTAATATGCAGTCGTGATTTATTTTTTTAATAGTTTGTATCTAGATGCATACAATATTTATAATACTGCATGCCTCGTATGTGTGTGAACTTTTTAGTGTAGGGTACTACTGAGACAAGTTCAAAGTGTAAAATGGTGTGTGGTGTTGCAGGTGCTGAGTTTCAGATCCTTCTTTTACATGGTGGAAATGGATTGACTATTAGTCTGCTGTGGTGATTTCAAAGGAAACTTCTAGGTCAAAGGTTTGGAAATGAGAAATCTGAACTTAAGTTTTGAGAAGTTGAATACCAGGTCACAACAAACTGAATCGTGGGTTGCAAGAACGTGTTATGTTAAATAAACAAATGCATTGCAAATATAAATGGGTTTGGATTTGTAAGTGGGTTTGGATTTGTAAGTCATCTGTGTGAGAAGTGCTGCTGGTTCTTTTGGCTTTGTTTCATAGCTGCCTTGATTTCATGCTTTTATTTGCACATTCGAGATTGATCAAAACTTTGCTGTTGGCATTTTTAAAATGGCAGTCTCACTGGATGTGGGGAGAAGGTGCCTATCTGCAAGTTCTCTTCCTGTGCCATAAACCATGGCACAGACAGCCCAGAGAGGCTGGAAGAGGGAGTGTTTCCTCTGGTGGTGTGGTAGGCATTGTATCTGGGATGGATCCATTATTAGTGTGGAAGAAGGTTTTACTTCTTAAGATGTTTTTAGTTCAATTCCCACAGAGGCTGACATGGGCAGTGTAGCTAGGTGGCCTCTTTTTGTTTCAAAAAAATGTTAGTATTTGTTGTTAATTGATAGGTTCTTAATAATATCATCAGCTGAGTGTGGGATGAGTTCTGTTCCTGACCCAACAGGGCAGAACTGAGGCAATGGGAAAATGTCATGTGCTGTGGGTGACATGGCCTTTGCAACTGCCCACACTGTTATAGAACAAAGGAAAAATCAAGCTGTTGATAATTTGCAGATGAGATGTTGATGGGGTATGGGCTGCTCTGCGAAATTGCATGGTGGTTGTTACAGTGGTGCTGTCCCTGGACACGAGGACAGAAGGTCAGGTTGTGTACAGTCATTCATGTCCCTTTGGTACATTTGTGGTGGTACTTCTGGTATATATAGCCATAACTGGGGTTGTGGCTGTGATTAATGGGCTGGGTTAGATACAAAAGTATGTGTAAACAAGGAAATGGCTTTAAAGAAGAGACATTGATTTTATATTTATAAAAATAAAACACCTTTTGTTACCTTTTTTCTTTTTAGACATAATGGCAAGTTATCCTTGGAAGGCATGAAAATTGGTAATGACTTTCCCCTGCATCTCTGGAAGCAGCATATATCAGGCTAAAGAATTGTGTTTCTTTTTTAGGTCTCTTACACTACTCAATTATATATGTTTATTGTTATTCTGTGTATAGATGATCTGGATAGTTAAAATACTGCTGTCCTTGTTTTAATAATGTGATTATGTAAATGTCAGGAATCCATACTATTTGTGGGTCATATTTTTCTGACTTCGAATTGTGTGAAAATTAAGGATAAAAGGCCAATGAGAAATTTATTTTAACAGTAACTATTAGCTACATTTACACTGCTAAATTCTTATGAAGTAATTGTTCAACACACTGCTTTTAAGAATTTAATCTGTTTTATGGATGTCCTTTTAGCTGTAAAATAGTGCAATAGACAGAAGAAGCTTTGCTTGACCATCACCATGTTCCAGAACTTCACTTTGGGAAATTGGATAGACTTATATAGTTCCAAACTGTTTGGCTAGGAAGCATGCTGCTTTTGATTTTGACATAATGTAGAAGGAGTTGGTTCCCTTATATAACGTATTTGTTTTTCATTAAACATACTGTACTGATAAGGTTTCATTAAAGTACCATGTATTATTTATGGTATTTCATATGAGACTGAACTGAGGGGAAACTTTTCTCAGCTTAGGGCATTTGCAGAATAACAGCCTTTCTGTGCTAGGGAAAAAAAAAAAAAGGAATGAAGAAAAGCATGACATACTCCTGTCAGAACAGGAGACTGCTTAAGGCAGAGAGAAAGAATGAAAAAAGGAGAAAGGGCACAGAGAGGGTTCATTTCTCCTCCTCCTCACTTGCTCTTGCTCTGTGGCATGTGGGTTTTTTTGGTTGGTGGTTTGGGGTTTTTGTTTGGTTTTTTTTTGTTTGTGGTTTTTTGGGGTTTTTGTTTGGGTTTTTTTTTGTTTATGGGGTGTTTTTTTTGGTGATTAAGTAATCTGGGCTGTTCTAGTAGATGAGTCTATGATAAACTGCAAAAGCATGGATGTTTCCTAAGCCAAACTCAATGCTCAATGCCTGTATTGTAAGTTTGTGCATGATTGTTTTGGTGTTGATTACTTAGTTATGAATACATTGGTTTTGTTGCATTGACTGCTTTTGAGAAGAAAATTATGTAATAACTAATTCTGCTGGAAAATTTTCAGTTTTGCATGAAGACGATTTAGTGGCTCTAAATCAGTCTCTGATGCTTGTATGGGTGCAGGTATGTGTGTGCACATGTAGAATGGAAAAGAAATTATTTTTTTAATGTAGCACCTGAGCTGCAGTGACATGTTTTGATTCTGTTTCCAGTTAAGTGGGGACTATTATTTGTTTTTAAGGGTAGATCTTATATCAAACCAATTATGCTGTTGATGAAATAGACTTCTTTCTTATGTGGGTTATTAGTTTATTGTTGTTAGCATTAAACTCTTGGTCTCAGATGTGTTTTTGTGGGAATTAGATATCCTATAAAATAGGTGATTTTAAAATCTTCTGTAGAATCCTTTTAAAAGGAACCCCTTCAAAACCTCAGGTGGTTCTTTGAGGTCTGACCTTCTTTCCTGAAGAATGAATATTTAATTCATTTGTCAAATTCTAATTAAAAATAGTAATATCTTTTGTTATACTTGAGTTGTATCTAAGGAAAAAAAAGACCTGTAATATAAGACCTCAAGGACAAGCTGTAGTATAAATTATTTGATTTGCAGGTCACATCCTACTTTATTACATAAAGACTAACTAGATCTACTAATGAATAATTATTACTCCATAAAATAAAGGAGGGGGGTGAATAAAAAGCTGGCAAGAGTGGAATACTAATTTTGAGGTATCGGTCTCAAAGTAAAAAGTAAACATTAAATTCTGAAAATTGCAAATGTAATTTTTCCATGTAACCTGATAGGGCAGTCCTTGATACTAGATTGACTAGCTGTCAAATAAATTTGTAATTTTAGATGAGATGGGCTTTAGACCAATTTTAAGATACAGTCTTTATCCAAGTGCGCTCCCCTCCCCCCGGCAAAGTAGACACAGTATGCCATAGAATTTTGTTTCATTCCCAGTGTTTCTGCTGCAGTGGTTACACAGCTCTTGCACAGTTTCACTGTAATGCTTTTAGGCTTCCCTGGGAAACTAGATAGTCAATGAAATGTAGAGATAAAATTCATTTGTATTTTAAAAAAGCTCATTTGCTGATAGCGCTGTATATTTGCTGGAATCCTCTTGGCTAGCCAAGATTCTTTCCCTTTCCTACTTTGTGCTTCATACTTCTGTTCTTAGAAGGGGAAGCCCTTTTTGTGTCAGGTGTGAGTCCTGGGAGGGGGGGAAAGTGTGAGAGTGTGTCTGTGTGCGTGCAGAATCATAACAGGCACTCGGTCCCAGCTGGGCAATGACACTAATTGCCCAGATCTCATGGATGCCTGTGATGCAGCATGCTCACTTTCTCTCCTTCCCTATCCTCTCCAGGGATTTTTAAAATGCAGTATTTGAATTTTGGTGAGTGGTAAAGACCCTGCCCTAGGACCCATTTGACAAATGAGAAGCTGTGCAGCATCAGCACCAGCCGACTGAGCCTCACTGAGGCTCTCTCTCTCTCTCCTAGTCAGCAGCTACTGTTGTGAGACAAGCTTCAGCTCTCTGTCATTGAGGAAGTTCCATTTGCTCATCAATAGGCTGCAGGCTGTGTCTTCTTTTTTTCCTCTCGGTTAAAAATTCGTAGTTTAAATCTACCAAGTTGCCTTAGCTGACAAACGAATGTAGGGGCTTAGCGCTGGGGGAAAAAAAAGGCATTCGAGAAACACCGTTTCTTATTTAAATAATCAAAGGGAAAAAAAAAAAAAACCAAAACCGTAGTGACAAGATAGGGCAAACGTGCTTGCATGCAAGCCCCCTCACTTGTTCTACGTAGACTTCAGAGCAACACCATGCAGCATCCCCTTACGGGTGCAACCTGCGTGGCACTGCCGAACGTGGGCATGTGTCCCCAGCTCTCCTGTGCCTTGACTTTTATGTACTTACAGCAGGTAAGTTTGCTTAACTTTTGCTTTTCCTACAGTGCTCGCGTTGTCAGCATCGTTTGGGGGATTTGCAAGCGGGGAGGTATTTTTTCTGTGAATAGACTGTATAAATGTCTCCCACCGTGTGGAGCGAATGTTGTGCCTGCACTTCAGAATGAGAGTGAGTAGAAAATATGTTTTAGCAGAGCATCGAGCCTTCACATGTCTTTTTTGGGGTTTGGTGTTGTTTTTATTTTATTTTTTGCAATGTCTCTGTCTATGCTGTTTATAGATATTTAACACAGTACTATGTCTGCGTTTCTCGTGGATACTGTAGCAGAGTTTCAGCCATAAAGGACTGCTCTTTATTCACTTGCAGGCATAAATTATACTTCCAATGTAAATGTGCCCACTGGCAATTTTGTTTAAGCCTTCTTTGAAGACAGGAATTTTAAGGCTGTGTTGAAACATGCTGCTGATTAGAGCCAAGCTGATTTTTAGTTCACAGGAAAAACAATGATTTATAAAGCTATAGCTGTGCAGAATTAATACTTCTATCACTGAAGTGTGCTGGACTAGGTTTGAAAAAAATGTTTGACTATCAGCAAAACAATACCAGTTTCTAGTCTATTTTAAATTTTTTTTTTAATTCAATTTCATTTTTGCTTAGAGGGTCTTAAGTATTCCCTTTCCTCTTCCTAAATTATTTAATATTTAGTGTACTCTCTCTGCTATAATGTGAAATAACTGGATAAAACCACATTTTTTTACACTAGTGTTTTGGAATCATCTTTGTATTCTACTCTATTTTATAACTGAATCCACCATTACAGAGTGATCTAGTAAGTATATAGAGCCAAGACAGAAATATGTTATCATGCAAAAATGATGAATCCTGTTTATTCTGTCACTTCTGTTGAAACTTCAGGGGGGAAAAAAAAATTCTCATGCCTCCTGTAACAAATAGGGGCATTTCTTGCAACTTCCACTACAATAGTTTATGTGCATATTGACTTCTCTCCAAGTCTCTAACTTTATTTCTGTATTCACAAATGCCTGGAATATGTTTGACGGTATTTCTTTTTGTTCCTAAAGATTAGATAAAATAGATTTAAAGCTTATTTTTATTTCAGAACATTTGTTTTTCTGTTACAGTTGAAAGAGAACTCCAGTATTTTCAGGATATAAACCCTTCTGTAGTTTTTTTTCTCCTCTAGTGTAGTATAAACCATTTCTGACTTCCAGCTTAGGAGTGCATGATAACAGATTCTTGCATGCGCCCTAGATTATCCATGTATGTGGGAGGGATTCATATGTCTGCAATTAAAATTTGCATCAGATAAATATGATGTATTTAAATTTAAATAATTTGCATGCTGTAACTAAAATATGTGTTCTTGGTAGTTCTTATTCTGGCTATGTTTTGGAAATGGCATTTATAGATCAGCTTTAATGATCCAGTGTGACTTGTGCACTTAGTTGCTTATATACAAAATGTACTCCTGTGTTTTGTTCTGCATTTGTTCTTTTGAGTTTGTCAAACAACAATTTGTATGTTAAAGATAGAGCTTTTGAAAGGAAAAATGAGAATTAAGGTGAGAGGTCAACATGGCCACACAAGGAGCTGATAAAGGATAACATAAAGATGAGTTTGGGTTCTATAATAACCTTCCTCAGTGAGATATTGCAGTATCATTATGCAAACACATCTATAGCATGGCACTGCTTTAAGGTTTAAGAAACTGTGCAACTATAATGAATACTTTAAAACAGGGAATTCAATTGCATCTATTCCATTCGAGAGAAAGATGAGAAGTGATTGCTAATGCACTTTACAGAGCGCTATATCTAGCGGATAATTTTTAACTCTTTAAGTGGATTAACTGCCACACTGAAAGTATTTTTTTTAAGTGTTTGCTTTCTCGTCTCCTTAATCCTATTGTCAGTTTAGAATCTTTCTGCCTGTACTAATCACAATTATATAATAGGTTAAAAAGTCTTCTAAATTTTTGATGAAAATTGTGGCAGGTTCAAAATTCTGTGCTTGTTGCTTCTTTTGGTTGCTGGTTGGCATTTTAGTTATTCTGAATTCCTAGAGAGTCAGTTAATCATCTTCTTAATTCAGATATGATCTATTATTTTATGTATTTGGATAAGTATTTCTTTAGAAACAATGCTACTTTATGTCAGAATTATTCAGGCAGAGAGGACGGAGTTGACATCACCTGCAAAGCCAATGTAATATGGTTCTGGTTTTAAACAGTAAAGGATAGGAAGTGATTCATATTTTTGAAAAACATTGATAAACTTTTACCATGACAGTCTACTTGGGTTTTTTTTCCCTATTTTTCCCATAAGTTATAGTTTATAGCAAGCTACAAAAATACCTGTTTTGTGTCTTTAGTGCGAATATCACTATTTCAGTGAAACTGGAAGTGTTTTTCTCTTTCTTTCAAATTGTTTACTGATCTTAAATGCAGGTAACCTAAAAGCTTTGTGTGGCAACTTAATAACTAGTGAATGCCCCCTGCCTATGGAACCTATGGCCAGCAATAAATAGACATTATGTGAAGCTTTTTTCTCTGAAAATTTTACTTGAGATATATTTGCTCACTTACACCTCAATTAAAATGAACTCAGACATCTATATCACAGCTGAGCTCTCTCTCAGTTGGTAAACTTTTTTGCTTATTTAGAACTTATGAAAAGAATTATTCTTATTTTTATGTGTACCTGCTAAATACACTGGTAGTCTGTCATGTAAGTTTTATAATTGAATATATGTTTGTCTTGTAAGACTGTGGAAGGCATTACGTTCTTCCCAAGATAGGCAAGCCAGTCTTTCTGGCAGTAAATATTTATTTATCTTCATAGCCATGAGTGGTTTTCTGTGGAGCTGTATTAATCATTTGGGAAAATCTGTGTTTTGGTAGTCATTTAAATTTGGCTATTATTTATTTGTGCAAGTAGAGTAACACAATCAGTTTGGTTAGTATAAAAGGATGAATTGTTTTCCACAGTGTACAACAGAAGTGCTCTACTACTTTTTCCAGGGTTAGAAACTTGACTGTTTCCTCTGATATCTTTCAGTTTACACATGTATGTAATGCTTTAAGAACTGAGTGGAGAACTGAATTTTTTTTTAAAACATTTTATTCATAGAGGATGATTGACCTAAACATATTTTGAGCGTAACTGTTGAAAATAAAGCTGAAAATAAATAAAGAATGGAGGCCTAGGTCACGTCATAGATTAGCTGCCAATAAGATATTCACTTGAAAAAGCCAACAAAAACTGAAGAATGCTTCTGAGTTAGTCAAGCTATTTCAAATGGACTGAAATTATGCAGACCTTCTCTTAATAAGATGTTTCTAAGTATGGAAATCCAGAGTGAGTTTTCAATCATCATCAAGACCAAAATGCCTGTGCCAGTGGCAGCAATGAGCAGGAGGAGAATGTGTGGTTTTGCCTTGGAAGTTTTCACTGCGTCACTGTAAGGAGAGGGGCAACTGGGAATGTGTGGATGCGTTTGGATTCGGATTTTCCCTAGTGTCAATACTGAAAGTTACATGGAAAGGGGACTTGGATTTGTAGTGCATCACATCATTTGGTAATATTTTATGGTGTTAGAAACAGCTATGTGCATCTATTTTCTCCTCCTTAATGTGACACATCAAGGTAACAAACAGTTTCTGACCTCAAGCTCCCATCAAATGCTGGCCTGAAGTATTTTTTGCAGGAAAATGTTGACTGCTGGTAAATTGGGATTTAGGGTATATTAATGAAGGCTTAGTTCTGTTAACTGGCATTTTCCTATGGTCTTGTTTTCCTGGACATAGGGATATTTAGTTGGTATTTTCTCAGTAAAGAAACAACATCACATAATATTCCATGTCATAGTGTACAGTGCTGCTGTCATTATTTTAAAATTGGTATTTTTTTTCTGTTTAATGATGATAGATGTGCATTGTTTTAAATAGTGAAGTGGTTTGTACAAAGGATAATTCCTCTTAAATGGAGCAATTGCTCATAGTGGACATTCACAGATCGAAAACAATTGAACTGAAACTTCAATATCAACCTTTTTTGTCTTTAACAAAGTAGTTCATGGTACAGCTCTCATATCAATGTTGAAAAGAATCCACCATGAAAACAAAGCAGAAACCAACAAACCCTCCATCTCTACCCCAGCTATTCCATTACTGCTTACATGGTAAATTAGTGTAATTTTATTTGGGCCTTAAGCATTATGACTATGGAGAAAAGCTGAATTCCCCACTCAGTTACTTATGTCATGCTTCTGGATCTGATGATTTATAGGTGTCTGAAAGACTTTTTATCACATTCTTTCTTCATGGCTTAATTCAACGTTGATTTATTTGGTAGCATTTTCAATTGATGTAGTCAATAGTGTCAATAACGGAATAAGGATTAGAACAGATTATCTTTGTGCTAAAATTGTGTGAAGAATTGAAATGGATGAACTATTGAAACAATTCCTGGATACAGTTTAACTTTTTTTGTAGAGCAAGCCCACATCAATTGCTTAATGCCACCATTACAGTTACAGTGCTAAGTATCTGGATTTTGCATTTAGTACTTGGGTGACTTCAAAAATTCACTTATGTCAGTTGAATCCAATAACTGATGTTTTATGATGGCACTGTTTAAACCAATCATGGGAACACTGCCTTTCTTTGCCTGGTTCATTTCTAGTACTCACTCTGTGGCTCTCCTGTAAAATCAGTTAATCTGATATTAGTTCTTGAAGATTTTAAGCATCTGTTGGCTTACAAATTGGAGTCTTTGCACGATTTTGTTCCTCTCTCTGCTATTTCATGGCAATTTTCATATGAGAATGTACAACCTCTGCTTATGACTGCATGAGTACAAAGAAGTCCACGGTACTAATGCTCACTCACCATCTGTTTTTCTTACAGCTGGGCCTTGAATAATTGTCCAGTAGCTGATGGACTGAGGGTAGGCAATATTTTCAGGGTTTTCTGATTCGTTTAACCATCTTCATTGCCCCAAGAGAAACATAGTGCTTGTTTATTCATATGTGTAGGGTAAAAGCCTGTGCTATGTCAGACAAATTATGTTACTCTGTTAAAAAAAGGAACTGCCATGCTACAAACAATATCCTGTGGTTTCATTTGTACCTAAGGGGGCACTGTGGTACTCCTAGGGAATTTTAGTGTATGAATGAAACAGACCTCAAAAGGTGGAAGTGTAGCTGTTGCATCCAGAAGTGCTGTTAATGCGGACTTAAGGAATGATGTGATGTTTATCCTAATCAGGGTAAATAAGACCGTTTAGTATTCACCAATATATTTGGAAGCTGCTATTTGAGACTCCACCTGTGATTCAAGCCCAATTTCCTTGTTTACATATCTTTTGTCTCCCAAGAGCTGCTTTGTTGTTTTGCAGAGGCTAATGAGAAGTGGCTTAGAGATCAAGTGCTATAGCAGCTCTCGTTCTGAATAAGAGCTAGTTTGGGGCATTTAACTCCAGCGTTGTCAAACAAGGTCAGTCTCTCACAAAAGCCAGAGGAGGTGCTTTAGTTAAGTACTCCTCTCTTTATATACTAGAAGGAGGGGGAAAAGGAACCCAACCAGGGATAAAAAAAAAAAAAAAAGAAAACCAACTTCAAACACAAAAAACCCTCAACGAACCAGAAGAAGAATCGGTTGAGAAGGTTGCTTGCTGCTTTGGACTATAAGAACAAGAGCAGTTGCAAAGGAGCTTCCATGTGACAGAAGCAGGTGAATATTTTTGGCTTAGAACCA
Source organism: Climacteris rufus (assembly GCA_013398175.1). Lineage (NCBI taxonomy): Eukaryota > Metazoa > Chordata > Aves > Passeriformes > Climacteridae > Climacteris > Climacteris rufus. The sequence goes on along the minus strand of VZRZ01011485.1, from coordinate 1,268,676 downwards.
TTGTTTTTATAACTGAGCTCTCTGAACATTTTAAAACACTTTAGCTGAAAAGGGTGGCTGGATATTCTGTTGTGAACTGTTCATAAGTTGTCCTTATTCATTGGTGTTTGCTAAATATGTATATGGATGCTTATTTTCTGGGAAAAAAATGTGGTGTGATATTTTATGCCAAGGAAAGTGTGTGGTGGTTATGTAAGCAGGGGTTTTTCTCAGGGCAGCCAGTAGATATTCTGGTTTCTTTAGACTTTTTTGACCATAGCCATGAAAAACTAGACTGTGAATGATTTTTTTGGTTTTCAATGTGTGTGTTTCTGAGTCGGTAAATAAATACTTTGATCATGTTAACATTAATTATGCTTAAAATATTTGTGAAGTATTTAATAGATGATATAAATGAAAGTGATAAAAATTGTGACGCTGGAATTTATCACTTTGCTTTATAGAGTTAGAATAATGTTAGTGGAAAGGAGACGTCAACACCCTCTAAGAATCCTTCAAGCTTTCCTGCCTTTTAAAGGTGCATGTGCGATTGATTTATCAGTTTTAAAGTGTGATGTGTGGTGGAAGAGCTCTCCTGAGAACCTCCTGTCATTTCTTTGCTGGCATTGCTCATTTACCCTGGAGTTGCCGAGTGCAGCGCCATTGACTTCTTTTACATTTTGCTTCCCCTCCTACTCTGTCAGTGCAGTAGCCCAGTGAATTTAATTAGAGAAAATAGCATATCTAATGCCTGTGCTATCCTGACTAGTTGTAGTTGGGCCTTTGGTCTTTTGCACTGTAGCAGGCTCCAGCTGTGGAGAGATCTCGCAGTGTTTTGATCCTGCTCTTCCTCGTTGTGTTGAACACAGGCAGAATCAAAATTAGATACTGTAGTAAGAACTGAAGCGTTCAGTGAGTTATTTTTTGTTCACACTGAGTTACTGATTTTTACTTTTTCCTCTAGATATGGAATGAAATTCTGTGGTACTTCAAAACTGAAATACTTAAGATGTTCAGATACTCATGAATAAGAATGCAAGTGCTTTCATCTTAGACCATCTTTAAATTTACCTTTTAACCCTTTATATCTAAATGCACCAAAAAATGTTGCTCTTCCTAACTATGACACCTTGAAAATGCTTTTTTTTTTTGTAACTGTGAAAATTTTATACTATCATTTCATATATATCGGTAGTTTGTGTATATACTTATAATATGCCTTGCCTCAATTCCTTATGGACTTGCACTGATATTTATTATTATGCAATTTTGAAGACTACTTTGACTTTGCTTCTCATGGCATTTTCTTTTATAGCTGTCTTCATTATCTCTATTGTGGACAGTACGTCTTCTATACCTGAAATAGTTAATGAGAGAGATTGATTTTTGGGCATGAAGCTTAATTTACAAACAAGGAAAGATAAGAAGTTTTAAAATATAAGCTTATGATTTCATAGTGGCCAATTTTTCATGATGCAGTGTGAAATTTAAGTATTTGTTTGAAATAAATTTCTAGTAAGCATTGTAACAGGAGGCAAAAAACTGTTAGAAGTTGTCCCTGAGAACATGATCTTGTCAAAATAGAGCTAGTGTGAAAATCTAGGGGTGAAAAGAAGTTAGGCAGCCCATATAGTCAATGAGTGTCCCCTGCTTAAGCTTTTTTCCTTGTCGTGTATTAGTCCTGTCTCTGGGATGTTACATGGCTGCATGGCTCAATTAATGCTCTGTGGCAGGAGGAGGAAAAAAAAAAGTCTCCGTCTTGTCAGAAGTGAAGTTATTTACTTTCAAAAGCTGACAGAATAGCACTGCAGGGGCTTCATTTATTTCCGTTCAGAATGTCATTATTGTGTAATGCAGAGGGACTCCTGCATGCATTGCAGGCTTATTCTTGTAATCTTGAGTCTGCTGGATGGCTGCATAAGTGTAAAATGGCCCACTGGAATGTTTCCCTATTCTGACTTCAGCTTGTTCACTTTTGCAAAACAGCATTCCAAGTGTCTTACATATTTACTGCTTAGAAGGCGATAAATTCGTTTGTCAGTGCTGCTGATGCTGGATAGCTTTGGAATGGTGCTCTGGCCTGGCTGAGAGACTGATTGTACCCTCAGCTACCTTGGTAATGTGTGTCATTTTCCCTGATGGGTAGCATATGGTTTGAGACTGCTTTTTCAGCGTTCCTCTGTCTGTCATACTCTTTAGTTTTCCCCAGTCTAGCCCCAAAAGGCATATTTTAGTGCAGAGTGTTTTATAAAGAGTGCTTGCTATTTCATCTCAAAGTTTGGAAAGACATTCAACTTTGCTGTTGTTGTATTACACATTCTTCAGAGGCAAGATAAGTAGTTTTGATGTTCCCTACCCAAAATCAGTGTGTCTTGCTGCAAAAATACAGGAGTGTTCAGAAACTGCGATTCCAAGTGTTCTGGTTTATTTTTTACTTTCCCCTTGGTACCATCTCTCCCAGCTTCACTTGGAATAGCAGGCTTGGCATGTGCACATGAAATTGCCTGTTGCTCTTTGGAAAGCTTCTTGGTACGCTAAAACAGCAGACTTCAGGAATTCCTGTGCCCTTCTTCTTGCCTGTTCCTAAAAATAAGTAAATAAATAAATAAATGTTGCAATGGAAAATTACTTCATTTGGAAAGAGGAGTCACCTTTTTAATATCAGTCGATGTATTATTTTTTTAAAGGTAACCCCACTTCCAGTAGATTTTTTTTAAATTTCTTTTTCAGTTTACAGTGGTAAACTAAAAACTAGTAAAATGCCAAATTCATTCATTAGTACTGGGTTTTATTTGAACACAACCTGTCCTTAAATGAAGGGAAAAGGATTCTGCTTCTAGGTGGGCTTGCTTGCTTCTTTCCTGCTTTTCTCTTCCTTTTATTTGCAGACATAAAATCCAATAAATTTCTATTGCAGTTGCTGGGCTTGGGGGAGAAAAAGGAGAGGAAAAGTACAAAGCTATTGGGAAGCGTCAAACACGGCGAATGATGAAGTACATTTCATAGCAGCCAATTCCAACCCCAAAATCCCTGTTGTGCAGGAAGGCTTTCCAGCTCACACAGGAAATGCAGCCATTGCACGGCAGAGTATTAATGATTTATACTCCCCACACCACTGCTTTGTTCACCAGCAGAGCCAGGGTGTGTTAATAAAGGAATTTCAGGGAAAAGGGTCCTGGCATGCTGAGTTGTTTTGCTCAATGCAGAGGACGCTGCCTTCATAAATCAAAGGAATTTAGTGCTTTACAACCTTTCAGAGCTGCTGAGGGTGGTTGTTTTTTTTTCTTTTTTTTAATCTGATACACCTAGGAATATTTTCATTTCTTTTCTATAAAGAATGAATGAACTACTGGATGAGATCTATCTCAGCTGTTTTAGGGTTGATTGGTTTGCTTCACAGTGGCATTATACTTCCATTTGTTTTCCATTTGGATTTATGCTTTATGGTGTTGTCTGTGGAAAGAGACTAGCATGGTTTTATTAACATAAGGAGATGCAGATCACATTATATTCTGTCTTGTTTCTTAGAAATAACTAAATCAAATATAAAGGCAAAACACATTTGTAGTAAACAAGCCAGTTTTATGTTCTTTACCTAAAATTAAAATAATAATAACACTTATTAAATCATTATAATTTTAAAATCGAAATAATTCTTTATTAAGGAAAATATGGTTTGATGTTTTTACAATACATGCAAATTATAGTTTTTGAAGCTGCTTTTTTATCTGGAAACTTTGTTTCCTAATAGCAACTGCAGGATTGGGTACTTGTATTGATTTACATAATTATACTTTTCAAATAATGGATCAATATTATATGATGAAAGAAAATATGTATCTACTTCTACTAATAGAAATTATTACAAGGAAGGATGGTTAAAAAAAAGCTCTGAATTTTTGATGTGAACTAGGGTGTTAAATAATGTTCTTGTCAAACCACTTGTTTGATAGTTATGGAATCTAATATTTGCTTTCCATTACCTCTTTGAAAGAAGGTTGAAAGAGGCAACAGAAAATAATATCAGAGAATGTGTTTTGCAATTAAAGGGAACCTGGTTTTCCATGGGAGTCTTAAGACTTTGTATCACACAGCAGGCACATTGTTTTTAGTCTGTCTGGATCATTCAGAATCACAGATTCATGTAGCTTTTGCTTACAGAAAATGCAGCTGTCCTGTCCTGGCTTTGCCACAATAGAAAATGTGGTTCCCTCCAAACTTTATGGAAGTCAACAATATGGGGATCAGTACTGCAGAAGTTACAGCTACTTAATACTGAGAGGAATTCTTGTTTGTAATTTGTTTTGTGGTCTGAAGGCAAATAAATACCTTCCTCTCTGTTTTCCTCACTGGTTTAAATATCACAGATTAATACAAGGCAGGTGCCCAGTAAATGAGGTTTGTGTTTATAGAGAACCATTTCTGTATTTGTTTGTCCTCTGTTATTTGGGTACGTGAGTGTTTCATTGTATTTAATTATGTCTGTGAGGCACAAGACAACAGTCAACATCTGCTCTATTGTTTCCCTGGTTTACAGATAGCTTTGATGGGTTATTAAACAATCTATTTTTCAAACAGCAAACAGGGAAATAAGCTGCACCCATATTATGTAATTTTGAAAAGGTACATTATGTAATTAGTTGTCTAGTATTGGCACACTAATCTTTTATTTTGGTTGAATATATGCTATTCCTTTAAAAAACTGTGATCCTTGGTAGGTTTTATTTCATAGTGAATCTCTAGTTTCTATATGTGTTGGGTTGCTTTTCCAACTACTAATTTGATTTCACCATACATTTCATATGTTGGGTTGCTTTTCCAACTACTAATTTGATTTCACCATACATTTCATATTGAAATAATGCATCTGAGTTGTGAATGCTAATACAGAAATGAGAAATATGCATTAATTTCATTTATTACTGAAACAGCTACTGACAAACTATTACTACAGAAACATTATTAGTTAGTTTGAACTACTTTTGAGTCCGAGTTTATGCAGTTACCACAGCATCAGTTGGGGAAGGCAAGGTTCACACTGCTGTTACTCTCAGGACAGAACATCCCTCAGTACACCCCAGGCAAGAGAAGTTGTGCTGTACAAGCAGGGAGATGACTCTGTAGAACTTGACTCTTGTACAAATGGATTTCCTGATGGAAAAGTGTTTGTTTATTATCTGCTTTTAATTTTATTTTGTTTTAATGTACTTGTCAACTGTTTTAAGGTTCTTTATGTAACACTGATATCCACTATACTGTATCTGGATGCATTAAAGCAAATCACTGAAAGATTGCAACTACACAGCATGTGATTTGTTTTTGCCTCAAAATAAAATGTAGAAGAAAATGTTCCAGACACAAATGATGAACAGATCCTAAAATTAGATTTTCTGTAGCTTTTATCATTGCAGAAAGTCACCTATTAAAAATGTTTGAGAACATGAGTCTGTAATATTTTCACGGCTTTTGAGCTGCTACTGCCCACAGTCCTAGAGCTGCAGCTTGCTGGGGCTGCTTCTGACAGCTGGACTTCTGAGGCCTTGGCAATGTTGTTCATGTAATGAGCCTGACTTAGGCACAGGTTCTCCATTGGACTAAAATTGTTCAAAATCCTTGTAACAAGAGCTCCTCTCCGGTGAGACCCCACCCGGAATACTGCATCCAGTTCTGGGTCAGATTGCCCAGAGGGGCTGTGGAGTCACCCTCACTGGAGATATTCTAGAACCATCTGGACACAACCCTGTCCTCTGGGATGACCCTGTTGGAGCAGGCAGTTGGGACACGATGACCCCACTGTAGAACCTTCCAGCCCGAGCAAGTCTGGGCTTCTGTGACCTGTTGGAGCGAGTCCAGAGGAGGCACCAAGATGATCGGAGGGATGAAGCGGCTCTCCTGCAAGGCAAGGCTGAGAGAGCTGGCTTTGTTCAGCCTGGACAAAAAAAGGCTTTGGGATGACCTACTTGCTGCCTTCCAGTGCCTGAAGGGGGCCTACGAGAAAGATGGAGAGAGACATTTTACAAGGGCCTGGAGCAAGAGGACAAGGGGGAATAGTTTTGAACTGATAGAGAGTAGGTTTAGAAGAGATGTTGGGAAGAAATTTTTTTCCATTGGGGTTGTAAGATGCTGGCACAGGTTGTCCAGGGAAGTTGTGGATGACCCATCCCTGGAAGTGTTGAAGGCCAGGCTGGATGGAGCTCTGAGAAACTTGGGATAGTGGAAATTGACCCTGCCTATGGCAGGGGATTGGACCTGGATGATCTTTAAGGTCCCTTCTAAGCCAAACCATTTTATGAACTAAATCATCCCTTGTATGTATATAAAGAACTTAATTCAAAGGAAGAAATGTATAAAAAGCATGCTTATTTGGAAAAGAATGCATTGTTAACAGGTAGGACTGGTGTTCCAGGTACTTGTTGAAATGTCATTTTGCAAAACAGCCATAACTTTCTCTTCACTTCTTTATGCAAGGGCTTGCTTAGACATACTTTGTAATCTCCCTCTCACCTACCTGAAATCAAAGTAGGGAATTCAAATCTATTCCTTCAAGTGTCAGTAAATGCTCCTCACTAGATGTGGAGAATTACACTTGCAGCTTTGACAAAGGGAAACTCAAACAGGAACTTGTAATTACAGTTTTGTGAGAAACACAGGAATGCCGGAGTACGGCTGTTTGTAGAGAACTTTGTTTTCAGGGTGTTTCCACACACTCACTGTGGAGTGGGGAGAAACTGTGAGTTTGCTTGTTGGTGTTTTTGGTTTTGTTCTTTTCCTATCATGCTTATTGCTAAATGTGGTATGGTGTGTTCCTCAGGAGCTGCTTGTTATAAACAAACATATGTGTTTGTGTGCGACCAAACAACCCAGGCAGGTGTCTTCAAATGCCTGTGTGGGAATGGAGCATCCACGGGCTTTTTTCTGGCATGTGATGCAGAGATGGATTTTCCTGGGTGAGAAAAGCAGGATTAGAATTTCTGCTGGGTAGATCAGTTTATTGACTTCCACTGAGAATGTTATCCTTGGCTTTGCTGTGAAATTTATGCATTGTGCAGTGTATGTGCAGTTTCTGCCATCGTATTCTGGTATATAGAATAATTTTGAGTGTTTATTCACACTAAAATTGTACAAGTAGTGTGTGCCCATTTCCAGAAGAAAATGAACTTTGAAACAGCTTTATGAACACTCCAAGGGAAAGCTATTTTCAGCCTTATTAAGGAAGCTGAGTTAGAGCAGGCAGCATCTGATCTGTGATAGTGATGGGCATCGGTTACTCTCGTAGCTTCACATGGAATTAGGGCTGTGGAGCACAAAACATTTCAGTGTTTTCTTCATATGATCTTAAAGGACTAGTTAGGGCTGAAGAGGATACAAAAAATGAGGAAACTTGGCTCTTTTACCACAAATGGCCAAACAGATCAGTGGACAACAACAAATATTTTTGGGCAGTAGCACTAGATCACACAAGCATCCAAGAAAGGAGGCTGTGAAGGAGAACTATAAATAAGAAAATAAATGAGAGAATTATAAATACCTTTGAAAATAATTTCTGTAAGAATTCACTAGTCCCAGTTGACTCATTAATTATCCTGAAATCTGGCAGTTCTGTAGAAGCAGCTATGTAGTGCTTTTCTGTCAGTGCAATGCCAGAGATGTTGGAATAATAGCATTTAGAATCCAGATGTGCAACAGTTAAGTCTGTCTTATGAACTTTCTGTACAGTTCATGTTGAGTAACTCAAATTAGAACTTGTAGGGGAATATTATATATGTTGGTTTTATTGGATCCTGGTGTTCAGTAACGTGTATTTTGGTGTTTTACTTCTTTACTAAATAGTATCAGATGCTTAATTTCTTCTGGTTAGGGACAAATCAGTATTGAAAAAATGTTGAGAGAAAGTAAGATACTCTCAGTCAAAGAGTTTGAGTTTAGTTTTTGGTGACTGATCCCTTGATGTTGCAGTGCAGGAGAATTGACAACATCTGAGGTCTTAGAAGGAGACTTCTTTGCCTTATTTCTTGCAGCAATAAACATCATACTAATATCCAACTAAGAACTTTAGCATACACTAAAGTACTGGTTTCAATAAAAACAGATAGAATCCTCTTCTGCTGTTCTTCTCTGCTCCGATTTATCCCTGTCCTCTGCTGGTCTGTTCCAGGGGCACTGGCACAGGTTGATGAAAACCTAAATGATGATGAAATTAAAAAGGCTATGCTTTCTCTATTCCCTTCTAGTATCAAATGGAATTACCCTAAAGTAAAAAAGCTAAAAAGTGGGCGACAGGAGAGGCTTTTACCATCTGGCACTGATACAACAGTGTTATGGTTTTCTGATCTTGGGTGCTTGCTCTCCACTTCTGTTATTCTGAGCACTAGAATGATCCGCATAGGTTTACATTGTCCTGAGAAAATTGTAAAAGATAACATTAGAAATCAAGTATTCCCATGAATTCAGTATCCACTGTGATTGCTGAAGAATATTTAGGACTGGAATGTGTAATGAACAGGTAGAATATTTTTTTAAAGTACTTAGGGGAGGGTAGAAAAGTTAAGCACATGATGTGATTTTTTCGGGTGAGGTCAATATACTGTGTTACCAGGAAGTTTGCTTGAACCTTAATGCAGGAAATTTTGCTCTTTGAAATTTGTCCTCCTGGGTACTAGGTCCCAGAAGTGCCTGCAGAGAGTACCAGAGCAGTGCCACTGACACTGATCTGGCTTCAGTCACAGACCCTCAGACTGTGGGTGGGAGAGATGTGACCCATGTCAGGGAAAGGCAGGTGCTTCTGTTCTGTCTAAGCTTGGCCTAAACAGACCAAGTGTAGGACCTCGCATTGAGTTTAGGAGTGATGCTTGAATTGTTGAACACAGAATTAAGTATGTCTCCAAACATTTGCATTAGGAAATATCTACAAGACTGACTTGACTTCAGACATAAAGTAGCAATGAAATTGAAAAAGCTTTCTCAACTTTGTGCCATGCAGATTTGGAGGCAAACTTCCTCAGCTGAGCTTTCTAATGCTTTCAGCCACATCCTGCCTGCCTTAGATGCTCCTTGCTTGTAGCTCTTGGCTAAACTTTAGTACTTCAACTATTGCCAGTGTCTTGACTAGAGCTGAATTATGGCTTACATTACATCTAATGCCTCCAAGCCTTGATATTTTATCTCTTGAAAATATGAAGCTTGTCACTTGTGAACAGAAATTCCCTCTGATCCCTTTGAAGACCTATAGGGTCTTTATTATTTTGGGGGCTGAATTGGTTGTTTCTTCAAGGCACCCTGCTCACTTAGGATATCTACCCTATGCTGGTTTCTGCAATCAAACCATTGCACTTGGCATGGTAGGGTGCTTGAATGATGTATTTATACAGGCAGGAGGCAGGGTTTAATACCATCTCATGATTCACTATGCAGTCCTATTAATATGAACTTGACTCGGGGGAATAAGTAGCTGTTACTTGTCAGCAAATCCTGAGTGTATTAAGGGGGTGAAGTTGTATTGAAAGATCCTCACAGTGATACTCTGCTATTCCCAAGGGAAGCAAATGAAAACTGTACTTTGATGAATAATGAATGTGCTAATTGGGGTCAAGAAGAAGTCATAGCTTCCTGTGATACAGTGGTTAGAGTAGCCTGACTACAGCAATAAAGAGAAGTGTGTTTGACCAGATTTGGCAATAAAAATATGTGACTGTCTGTCACCTCTGTTGTCTCCATGCAACTAAAGCCTGGTACATGACAGTGACGGGCAGGTGCTTTATCTCTTCTGCAGTATAGGGTTGTATTCCTGAGATCCTCTTTTAGGCATGTTGGGGCCGATAAGAATACGGCCCTGAACTGATACTGAGTGCGACTGGTTGAGTGCTCAAGTATTGCCAAAAATCCTGTGTGGAATGGGTGATGATGTCTCCTGGAATGGCTTGGGTACATCACTAGGCTTCATTAAGAGGGGATATTGATTAGAGTCAGTCTGCTCCTGATTTGCAAGGAAAAGTATATTCGTTGATGCCAGTCTGTATTTGCAAATGAGTGTACCCTAAGGGGAAGATTACAGCCTGTTCTTACTTTCTGACAAAATACATGCATAAATATGTATTTCTTGATCATCCTGTATTCAGCACACAAAAGAGAAGAATAAATGAAAGAGATTAAGCAAGATATTTGAAAGTATGATTGTAATACATATTTTGTGAAATATATATGCATATAGCCTGATGCTTTATTAAAGATATATGTGATACTACTTATCATTTGTGAAACTGGAAGATGTACATAATTTTCAGTAGTTAGTCTATGTAACTGCATGATATCAAACAAGTATGAGATCTTGAACATGTTCTATGTTTCATAAAAATTTTTTCTAAGCTGCTTAACTTCTCATAGATGGGAGGCTAATCTCAACTGGTTTAGGAAATGCAGATAATCTCAAGAGCAGAGTAGTGAAAGATATCTGAAGTAGCCCAGAGATAGCAGAGTGTTTGTTCTCAAAGAGGCCAACAGGGAAAATTCAACTGTTGGTACAGCTATCCAGCTGATAAGAGTTATGTAATAAAAGCCAGCATGGAACTGTAAGGGAAGGAAAGCAATGCAGTGCTTACTACGGCAGAAGAAACAAAGTGCAGAACTTTTTAACACATCTTCAGCGTTGTGAATAAGCAGTGATGTCTGCATGTCAAAATCAACTCTTGGTACTTAAAGCAATAGTATTTTTCTCCAATCTTGCAGGTAGCTTTTCTGAGTGATCCAGGACAATTGGAGGGCACACAGAGAAGCTTCTTTAATAAATAGGATTGTACAGGTCCATAGAGGTGTGTCCCATCACTTTTTGTAGCTTTAGGAGACTATTTTCTGTCTGGCATCTTGCGGTCCAACGTCATCCTTTTTCCCAGTGCAGCATACAGCACATTAAATAACTGAAGTTTCCAGATTCATTCTGCTTTAATTTTGACACAAATGTTGGCATAAAAATCTGGTTGTGATTCAGAATCTTTCTGATTGGTATGAAAGTGCAGCTAAGTCAAAAGGGGTATTTTCAGAGAGTGGTTGTTCACAAATTGTTCTCCGCTTCTGTGCCATGAAGTGTAGGGATGATGACAGGTCCTTACGTTTCTGTGATAGCCAAAGGGAAGTCCAGCCACAGAGGGATCCCTTAACTCCATTTTTAACCTGCTTCTTCTCTCTAGCATACATTTATCACCTATGTAAGTGAATGTGTCTTGCAATCTAGTGAAGGGTAAATCACTCTCTCTGCTGTCAGGCGACAAATACTTACCTTTAGCAATCCAGTCTAAGCAGGAACTGGAGGTTTCTAAGGATGTAGAAGAGGGCAAGCCTGGCCTTCACAAGTTCTGGAAAAAATGAAGCTAAGTAGATGTATACATTTTAAATGTGAGTGAGTGTTCTTTTATATTGTTGTCATAGGTGGCAATCTCCCTGTACCAGACACAATTCTCTTCAAAGGAATTTACAGTCTAAGACAGGTACAAATGTAGAGTTGATCTACAGAGGAATAGGGATATTGGTCATCATACCACTGGACAGTCAGTTCATCCCTCAGTCAGTGTTTTTGTGTGGCATTCTGGCACGGGGAGGTTTTATGGGCTGAAAGAGAACGTTCATAGATGGCTATAGAGAGTCTTACCTGGTATCAGGCAATTTGGGGAGAAAGGAGTTTGGTTAGGAAGTGAAGGAGCACAACATTCAATGCAAGACCAAGAGGATATTAATCTTTAGGTTGTTGACAGTAGTAGCTTGGGGAGGAATGGGCTGAAGTGAGACTTTGAGGGTGGTGACAAGTACTGGATAGTTGGTGATAGACAGTGATTACTGGATAAAGGTTGTAAAAGGATGTGTTTAGGGACAATGCAGGGAGGGAAGGGAGAAGTGACCTTTGTGGGAGCATTTCAAAAGAAATGCAAAGTAAACGTGCCATTCTTTAGCCAGCGAGATACTAGAGCAGCCTGTGACTCAGTACAGGGCACCGACAATGAAACAGAAAGTTGAGAGTTAGTGAAACCAGAGAAAAAAAGATTGGCTATGTACTCTGAGGAGGTCAGCCTTTGCTGAAACACTACACTTCAAATGTTGCAAGGCCAATTGGCCTACAAGGGGAAAGCTTTGATTTTTCTAGAGGTCAAAAATTGTTTCCCAAATGTTTCCCAAGTTCTTGCTTCTGTCTGAAGCTCTTCTATTCAGCAGGTCTGTAATTATTTATCTTTGAAGTCTCCAAACTCATTATCATTGTATATTTAGAAGAAAAAGCCTAAAATATGAACTCCAGTAGAAGTGAAGCATTGTTGGCTTCTGATTGAAGAATCGGCTGGGTTCATCTTGACCTGCTTCTGGTTTGTAATGTGCTCCTAAGAGCTAATGTAATTGGTAGATGATAATGTAATTTTTAAATGGAAACTTGAAGTTCAGAAGAAAGATGCATTAATTCCAAATGTCCTGTATGCCACATGCTTGAAAAAGAGGGTTTCTATATCCTTGCCCTATTCTCCACTATAAACTGAGATGCTTAATAAGCTGAAACAACTCTGACACATCCACCATAGTTATCACTATGAGATCAGCAGGTGCTTCTGACTTGTGTACGTGATATTTTCTACTTCAGAAGTCACTAAAATATCCACTCTGTGTTTTGGTACTTCTGTTACGTACAAGAGGAACTGGCTGGGGAGTTGGTACCTGGCACAAACAGCTCCTACACGCCCTTCACGCACAGGAGAGTGGAACAGTGAGCAGCTGAGGACAGGGGGCAAGGCTGGGTGATGCTTCTGGAGCACTTGAAAAGCCTTTGGCCCTAGATGGCTTTTGCAGGAAGGTGGAAGTAGTCTTTGCAAGGCAAGTGCAGCAGTTATACAAGTGTCAGCAGTTATGCAGGGGAGTGTGGGCAAAGATGTGCAGGACAGCTTTTGCTGTCTATTAATATTTTGTTTAATGCCAGGCTCAATCACCTCAGGCAATGCTGATCAACAGCAGCTCACTGTCTCCTTCGAAGCGTGCATCGTCTGGTGTCTTGTAATCCGTTTGTAGAGACGGTAATCTGAAGTTTTTGTGGATGAGGGAAATTATCGGGAGACTCAGAAACCTCTTTATCCTTTCAGTTTTGGGATTTTCTTTACCAGAAAACCACAGAGAAACCTTAAAGAGAAAACAGAACATTTGGAGAATAGAAAAGGTGTAGCCAGAAATGGGAGGCTTGAAGAAAAAAGAGTCAAATATGACATAGCATAAGCCATGAAGAGGGTGCCAGAGTGGCACCTGAATTATTTATGATCCGAGAGACGGGAAAGTTAGGCCAGTGTTGGAAGGAAGTAGAAATTATTTGAAGTTCATCAGTGCTGTGCAGCATTTGGAAGAACTGTTGTTTATGGTATTTTGAACTAGATACAGGCATTAAGAAGAATTAATTATTTGGCAGAAAGATGGTCTAAATAGATTACTTCTGTCAGAATGTGATTAAAGCATACATCATTGATTGGCTGATGACTGCATTGCAGGGATCTGCCTTTTCCAGGCATTGTGGCCCCAGGGAAGTTGCTAAAATCTTTTTTTTTCCTTATACTATAGCAAAACTTCGGCACCGGTTTTCATCTGGGGAAGTATTTTGGTCATTTTCTAATATGCCATTTATGTCTTATATGCGGGTGGGATCAAAATTCTGGCCTTTCTTGTATCATTTTCATTTTTCTTGTTCTCCCTGAATGCGTAGCCCAGTTTTCAGGCAGATTTCTAGCTGTATTTTTGTCTCTGTGCATCCTTACTGTACACCAATATCCACTTCCTTCCCATTTTAAATGTTTTTTTAGCAAGTCTTCAGTGAAACTGCTGTTAGAGCACTCCTGTCAGCAGCTTCAGTTCTGTGCTAAAACCTGAGACTGTGGTATTAGACTGCTGGGCCTGAAATACTTGTGTATTTTGTGACCATCTACTGCTACCTTAGCTTGCTTAACCTATGCTCGTCACCTTTAAAAACAGCTTTTCTTAAATAATACCTGCCTTTTAGCAAAATTCTGCATAAATGAAACAAATAAGATTGTGCATTTTATTTGTGTATGTACATTTTATATATAAAGGTAGTGTACATATGTTTCTTGTTCTTTCTTCTTCTCTCATTGTTGAAATCAATTTTCAGTTTCAGAAAATCTATGAAAAATTTTTAGTGAAAAAAACCCAAACAAACCAGGGTTTGGGAACAGCTGAAAGCAACATGCCCTCCATGAGCATACTGAAAATGGTTTAGCATGTCATTTGTTTTTTCCTAACAGCATTATAATTTTCTAGAATGTAATGGAAGTGAAAGCTGTATAGTTATTTAAAATAGATGATCTCCCCTTTTCCACCCACACACATAGTTAATTTTTTGCAGGGAGGAGGAACCCTGAGTAGGCAGGAAGTAAGTGCTGTCACCTCCAGTGGCATCAGAAAGGTGGTTGATGTGCATGGCACTGATCATTCTGGCTTTGTCCTCCCAAAAGTGTTTAGGACCTTAAACAGGATAAAGGTCTTGCTAAAGTGAAACAGAACTCTTAGCTTAATTAATACTCTTCTGGCTCATTCTGTGTCCTCAGCACTCTTTATGGTCAAATTTGATTTATTCAATATATTTTTGGAGAACAGGAGTGACCATTAACACTAACTAACAGTGAACTGTAAAACTGAAGCCAAATTTCCATTTTGTGTGGCTGGGTGGGAGAACAAATGTGTTGGTATGAAGTGGTGGAGCTGATGTAGTGGCATTGGCATAAGTTCAGAGCTGGGCACAGGGCGGAGATGTGAGTAAAGCTCTGTTGTACTTCTGTGGTTTTGGTTCACAGAGGTTTGTGCGAACTTAGGTAGCTGGTGCACACATGGGACAGCATCACAGAGCCCAGCCACCAGATCAGAGCTTGGATTTGGAGTGCCACACACCTATACATTTAGAAGCATGTTGTTATAGTGAGGCAAGCAAAGCATCCTTTCATTAAAACAGGTAATTACGGTTTATTTTCAAAGTTTGTTTTTATATATTGCTATCTACAATATAGAAAATATAAATGCTTTTTAGACATTTGATGTTTTGATTGTTCTTGAATGTTTGTACTGCTTGCAAAGGACTGGAAGGGTCCTCCTGTAAGTTCCTGAGTTGAGACTACCACTACTATTGACATCATATAATTGTCTGTTATAAGCCATTCTTTTTTGCTACTCTGGATTTTGAAGGCTGTTCCAGGCCCTCACTAGTCAAGACCAAAATAGTTCAAAGAAAAAAAAAAGCTTGAAAAAATACTTTCAGCCTAAATTTATTCATAAGTAGGTTTTTCTTGATTTTTAGAGTGTCAGGATTGTCCTTAGCTTAAAGAGTCTCTCCCTCCTACTGTTTTCTTTCCTGTTCACAGATTGCTTTGCTGGGATAAACAAATCAAATTTAGGTCCCTGTTGCAACATAGTTATTCCATTCCCCTGAACACGAAAAGGACTTTCTCCACAATGGTTGCATTTGAATTTGACCTTTTTGTTTGTTTGTTTAATGTGGATGAAGAGAACTGTATTCTATTGGAAGTACTTCTAAGAAATCAAGAAATGAATTGAGAAATAAAATTAAGAAATAGTGCTAATATTCCTTTTCATATTTGCATCTCAAATTCTTTTAAACAGATGCAATGAGATCCTGCTTTTCTTCCTTCTGAGCTGAGATCTGAAGTTTGTTACTAGCAGAAGCACGATCTCGCATTTTGTATTATTGAATTCCATCCCATTTCTATCAATGCAGCCCATAAGATTTAGCAGTTCTTTCTATGTAATATCTTTATCCTTTTCAGTCTTGACAGTACCTTCCAGCTTTGTGCCATCAGGAAATTTCATCAGCATGATGCCTTGTGCCAAAATAATTAAAGAAAATGTTAAAAAAAAATCTGTCCCAAAATAGATCACAGAAAAGCATCCCTTGAGTCTGTGCTTCCCTGTACAAATCTTCTTCCTCAGGTTTTCTAACATCTTAGCAAATACATACATTCTGAAACAAAAAACCTGCCAGGTATTTTACAGAGCAATTTAACAGCCTGTATTTATGTCAGTTGTCCCACTGGAGTCATTTGAGTAAAGCTTGCAGAATCCATTTTATAATCTTTATTTCTGGATGAAAGAAATCTACTTTCTCTTCAAATGCTCTCACTCTGCTAGATGAAACAAGTAGACAATAGTTAAAATCAACCTTTTTTTTTAAGAAATTAAGTACTTTTAAGTGAGTTGTGACTGCAACTTGCTTTCTCACATATACCTTTTGTTTATATATTTCTGTGTGAAAGTTAGTGACTGGTTTTGTATTGGAATTTATGAAAATCTTCTGAAAAAATCCACAATGTGTCAGCCTAATGCCTGCTTAATAATTAAACTATGGTGTTCTCTTCCTTAATAAGAAAAGAGCAAGAAATAGGATTTATAGCTAAGCACAGTCAGATAATCAGTGCAAACACCGTCATCCCCAGCAGAAAAGTGAAGAGATTCTGAAACGGGAGATGGAGTTGGGTAAACATCCCTTCATCATGTGACAATTGCTGGCCTCATTGGCAGCTTCTGCAGAGAGCATCAGTGAGGGTCACAATTCCACATCTAAAGTTAGCAGTGGGGTAAGGCTGGCGGTGGTGAGGGCCAGCAGGCAGCTGCTGGGGGAGATTGCTAAACCCTGCAACACGGCTGCCGTGCTACACGAGAATCAATTACTGAGAACCTTCCACGATGGTCAAAATGTGACATTAAATAATTGAGTATCACATCAAATCTTGTCTGCAATTAGTTATCTGGAAAAGTAATTATGCAACAAAATCGAGTACCTGAAATTAGTAGTGTGAAGCAGCCTGGTTATTCAAAGACTGTAGGAGTTTTTTTTTTTTTTTTCCACTTGTAACACGAAGTTGTAAGTACCTAACTAATTCTTTATTGAAATAAAAAAAAAAAATCTTGCTCAGTTGTAGTTCTTGTCATTGGTTATATCTGCAATAGAAGATACATAGCACATAAAACAAGTGTTAATGACTAAATTGGTTTTGTCTAAAGTAAAAATGATCTGTGGAAGAGAATGTCTGTAAGTAGTACATTTAAAATCAAATCTGTTTTGTTTAGGGAGGGAAACAGCCTAAATTCCACTCTTTTATCTCTTACACCGGGAGTGTAAGTTGATTTGGAGAACAGATTTGAAATACTCTGATGGGAAAATGTGTTCTTTTTTAAATAGTTATGATCAATTTAACAACATAGATGTTGTGAAAGGTTAGAAAAGCCATTAAAATATAATTTGCACTAATAGAAGTGGTTAGCTTGCATTAGTTAGCACAAATATTCAAAACAAACAAGAAAAGTATAATGGATCAAAATAGAGTATGTACCCAGTGTAATAAACTTAAGTTTAAACACTCACATGAACATTGTTTAACAGCTTGCAAATACAGGGAAATGTCTAATTATGCAATCATGATAAACCTGATTATTTTGAAAATGGATTCTAATAGTAACTGTTGTCATGTGTATGCCAGAACTGATAGGAAAATTATTTCTAATCAGTAGATCTGTACAGAATTTGATCTCTATGTGTGTAGTACTTAAAAATCTGAACTGATAAAGAGTAGTTGGCTAGTCATGTTACTTAAGCTGGTCCCAAAATAGCACCTTCCTTTTTTGGTAGAGTTAGGTTTGCAGCTGTTGTCTCTATCTGTTGTCTCTGAAGAAAATTTTAACATTAAGTGTTGCTGACGTCAATTTTTTTCTTTTTTTTACAGCTGATGTGGGCTTTGCCCCTGACAGAAGTTATTTGGTTCTAGCTCTGAGTTTGGAAGAAGTTGGTATATAGATTTTCCCCTAACTTTCAATTGATGTGTTTAGCTTTAGTGGGAGTAATACTATCACTTAAACCATGTTGTCGTCTCAAGGAGTTTTGCTACATCCCTATGGAGTGCCCATGATTCTGCCGGCAGCACCATACTTCGCTGGACTTGTTCAGGTAATGCAAGGCCGCTTCCAACAAGCAACTTAACTCTAGTGCACTTAGAGCAATAATTGGAATTTTTATGGTTGAGAAAGCAAACACTTTTAATACAGGCAAAAGCTCTCATGTAGTCAGTGAGAAGACAGTAGGAAATCAAAAAGATGGATCACCCTAATCTGTGTATTGACATCTCTCATGGCTGAATAAATGGTGTAGTTGAGCTATATTTGCTTGTATTGATTTGTCTGCTGTTTAACATTCATGCCTTTGCTTCACGAGGTTGACCACAGGGCAGAGGATTTGCTATCCATTCTAGGTTTCTGAGGGAGTCAGCATTCCCACGGCAGGTCATAAGACAAAGTAACTTACCATGATATGTTTAGGTTAAGTGTTTTAGCACAGCAAATAGGAATAGTGTTAAATATGCATTAATTCATATGTGATGTGTCACACGGAATGAAAAAGGGTTTGTGCTTTTTTCTAGAAATATATCACCTGCAAAGAATTTATACACATCATATTAATCCTTTTGAGCCCTCAAAGTGTAAGATCTTGCTGCAGGGCAAGAGTTGTGTATTTCAGGAGTCAGCTGGAAACTACTAGATTGTTGTTGTTGTTTCTGCATTTGCTTTTATTTTGTTTTTATCAAAAAATGGTGCTACTGAAATTTCTTTTGTTAGTCTTGAGATTTTTAATAGATCACGTAGGTGCTAATTAAGCCATAACTATCCTGTCGTTTACAGTATTGGAAGACATTAGGAAAGAATTCAAGTAACATTTCTAAGCACTGACAAAATAAAAAAAAAAAGTGCACCCTCTAAGTGACAGGAGTTAGATATTGTGCATTAACAGGGTCAGGACACACACGTGTGTTAGGGCACAGTCTGTGCTGTGCTAGTGATGAGTCAAATTAACTGTGAGGGAGAGGCAAATTTTCATTGCCCTCATTTACTCCAACAGTTTGCTGTCATAGAGGGGCAATCACAACTTGAAACAGGTGGTTTTCCATATAGGTCCCTTCAGTAATAGAAGACTCTGTGTTGTGTTCTTCACTTCAGGCTTAATATCAGACACTTATGTCTAAAATAGAAATATAGCATTGCACAGTGGCCATTATCAGGTATTGAAAAACTGTGTCTTGTGGGACATGCAAGCTGAGGCTATTTTTTATGCAGTGAGACACATCAGGCCTTCATATCCATTAGAATTTAGGGGTGAAGGTCGGACGCTGGAGCTCAGTCAGACCCTCTGCCATCCTGTCCAATAAATAATTACAAGCAAATCGTGCCTTTCACTCTATGCTGATTGATGTTGAAATTGCTTTTGAAAGTTCTCATAAGTTCCTGTTATAGATTAAGTGCCGGTGTAGGAAAAATAACTGCACCCAACTGAAATGGGTGAATGTAATCAGGTTTAATGGACTCGAGAGCTTGTTGGGAATTAAATAACTATTGATCTGTTGGAAAGTTGCTGTCATTACAAAATGCCACTCTGGACGCATTATCCAAGCAGATAGATTAGAAGAAAGGGCCCTTTGAAAATTTGGGATGCCTTATTTCAATCTTTTTCCTTTTCATTCTTTCCTTAGAAAGATATATCCAAGCCTATGCTACTCCTTTAGCATAGATCTAAAATAGTCAAGCAATAAGAATTGTTGAACAAAACAAATAGATATGTTTACAAGTGCAGTTGAAAAGTGCTCTTCATATGAGTACTTCTCTGGTGTCTTGTTTTCTGTCACTCCCTGATGTCAAACCTGAAAATGGCATTTTGGAAAGAAAGCACGTGTTTGAGTTATTGTCTTAGTGAGTGAACTACAGCATTAAATGGTTTGACCAGTTTCTCCCCCAAGATTTTACCTGCATTTACAGTATCTCTGGTCAGTTTATGACACCTGAATGCTTACTGTTTTTCTCTCAGAGTAAATCTAAGTATCTAAAATAAATAATGCAAAGAACATTTGATAGGAATATTTTTATCATCATCTTCTAAGCAGTAATTACATAACATTCAGAACTTTAGTGGAAATTTTCTTCAAAGATATGCCTTGATAAACTGATTATGTAAGTGTTTTTTTTCTGGGTTGCAGGTTGAGAACCACAACCCTGAACTATTTTTGAATATGAGGCAATTCTAACATTTTGTAGGCTTATAAGATAGTAATTTATTTATTTGCATGGATTTCTGCAGAAAGCAGATGTACATCTGGTCAGGGATTCCCCCTGATTTCCATTTGCTTTTATTCCAAGATTGCATATGAAAGCATGTTGAGTATTGTTTAGAGATTTGGGGGACTATTTGGAGATTTTTTTTGTGTGTTTTTGTGTTGTATGGTTGAGCAAGTGGAAAGCTCAGACTTCTGTAGAGCAATATAAGTCTTCAGAGGTTCTGTACCTTCAAGAGCTGCATATTATTTTACTTAATGCTATGTACGTGCAGCCTGTTCCAGCCTCTCCTCCTAAATTCATCAGTAAACTCTGTCATAGATTGTCTTCTTGCTTTTGTCACACCCTCTTGTTACAGTGCAGTGCAATGTGTGAAACCTGAGACAAAAATTAATACTTTGGGTACATCTCTGGAAACACCTTGTTATGAGCAGCCATGTGTATTTTTCCTAATTACATGTATTAAGGAGATTTGTATTCCTTTTACTGAGAGTGTGTGTTTGAGTGAGATGATGAAAAGTGAACTGCGTATGTTCTTGGAGAGATAGCAGGTCCAGGATTAGAGAGATGTTGACATGTATCAAATTATGTTAAATATACTTGCAAACTTAGTTTTATTTTCCAATGAATAAGCACACCTTAAAAAATCTTATGAGAACGATGGCCTATGACTTATTAACCATTTTAAAATAAGAACGTATTTTTTCCTCTTCCTTCCTTCTCCTGGGTAAAACTGAGGAAAAACAAAAGAAACCCACATGAAAGTACAAAGGATGCATCAACAGCATTGTGCCTCCTGTGGGTGGGGAGATGTTTTCTGCCTTGGCACAGAAGACTCCTGGAGGCTCCACGGGCTGTCACAGCTCTGCTGCCACGAGGACCCGGGCAGGGGCTGCAGTGCAGGCACCCCATGTGCTGAGGGCAGCACGGCCCTGCTAGAGTCAAACCTGGCCTGCTGGTTCTCCTGGCAAGGGAAAGAAAAAAATGCCATCTAGGATTAAGTGTCAATCCACTAAGAGATTTCTTATCCTGCCCTTGGTTCCTGTCCCAGTTGAGTCATTTGATGCCCATGGGGGAGCCCTTATGTCCGGATAAGCACTGGAGCCAGGCGGGTGTTGCATGGAGAAGGTCCAGCTGCCTTGGCCAGGGTGTGCAGCGCGGTCCCACTGTCAGATTGAGTGGCTGTGTGCTCCTCTACCTTCTTACCACTTCTCAGAATAAACATGACACCAAGCTCCAGTTACCATTAAATTACAAAATGCAGCATCAAAAAAGCCTATCTCACCATTCAGAGAATGGTATGGTTTAGTAAATAATATCTCAGAGGTCGTATTAACTCCATTTTTTATGGTTCTGAGCACTTCAGGTATATAAAATCTTTGCAATTGCTCTGGTTACTTTGAATTTTAGGTTTATGATAAAATATTTTGAAAACATACATGCAATATATGACATTTTAATAATGGATTCTAAATTATTTATTACTTGGATGGTTTAGATAACTCAATTTCCATTCAGCAGAGAAAGATGAGTTCATAGGCATTATAAAAATTATTAAAGTTGAAATTGCTTAGACTTTTCAGTAAATTATTGGAAAATTCTAACTAGAAGGACAGTTCTATTTAATAGAAAATGTGATACTTAAAGATTATAAAGATGGGATTATTTCTAAATATGGTCAGAGTTTTTTAAAGTATGTTTTTATTTTAACATAGTGTCCAGAAAGAGTTCTGAGGGTTTAACCTTGTGTTCATTGTTAAAAACTTCATCCAAATAAGCGAAACCCCCTTTTCCTGCTTTTATTTGCTTATTTATTTATGTAGTGGTAAAGGAGACAGTTGGAGAAGAAAATTAGGAAATACAAGGCTGTTGATTAACTATTTCAGTAAACTAGGAATTACTTTACTTTTAAGTTCTTCATTCTTAAGCTTAGATTATTCCTAAAATAGTTAAATTTCCTTTTTCTGTGCATCTGATTTTCCATAACTGGTTAACCAGTGTGTTTGACTGACAACTGAAAAAGTGGTAATCTGGAGACTGTTCCTTTTTATTTTAGGGCTGAGAGAGTTGCCTAGAATATGCTGTGAAAAGTAGTGGTGCAGACTTCATCACAGTGCCATCACTTTACCCATCTGGAAAATCCTTGTTTTAGTGCCGTGTTGGGAAGTTCTAGCAGTGAGCACATTCTGGGTACTTGTAGGTGTTAGTGTGTTAGGCTACCTGCAAAATCCCACTTGCTTCCTGGCTATCCAGTCTTGGGGAATGTTATGGATGTGTTGTGGCACCTTATATGAAAGAGGGTTTTGTAATTTAGTAGGTTTTATTTGAATAATACTTTTGAAATAGCAATGAGGAGAGGGTTTAATTCTTCCAGTGTTGCCTGAAGTGGTGTATGGTTGTTTCTGTTGGTTTTAGATTACAATCTAGTGGAAAGCAGAGTGTAATTTCTGTTTGCATTGGCTGAATTGCCTCTTTGAAATGCAGTAAGTAGATGATTTAGCTTAAATGCAGATTTATTCCAGCTTGATTGTGTTGTTCTGTCTCTCCTGTTACTAGTACTGTACTACCAGTGTTCTGTGAACGGAGGGTGAATATGTTTTACTGTTGCACTCACTTTTCATCTGAGTGTATCTTGTCTCAGTTTTGAGAGATCATATCTAACACTTCTTCTCTCAGCCTGAGAGTTGCAAAGTTTTTCTGTCTTTTGTATCAAAAGTGCTTTTAACAGATGTAAAGTGGTGGTGTTAGTGATGAACACAGTCTGTATTATTTTGATAACAGAAAGTTTTTGTAAGCAACGTTTAAATGTC
Organism: Climacteris rufus; assembly: GCA_013398175.1. Classification (NCBI taxonomy): domain Eukaryota; kingdom Metazoa; phylum Chordata; class Aves; order Passeriformes; family Climacteridae; genus Climacteris; species Climacteris rufus. Next base: position 1,245,763 of record VZRZ01011485.1, on the reverse strand, counting down.
TGGAAATCATAGAATCACAGAATTGTTTCTTGGAAAAGAACTTCAGGATTATCAAGTCTGACTGTTATACCAGCACTGCCAAATTCAACATTAATCCACATCCTTAAGTGCCACATCTACGCTTAATTTTTAATTTACCCTTTTATATTACCTCCAGGGATGATGATTCAACCATTTCCCTGGGCAGCCTGTTCCAATGCTTGACAACCCCTTTCTAACATCCAATTTAAATCTCCCCTGGTACAACTCGAGGCCATTTCCTCTTGTTCTGTTGCTTGGGAGCAGAGCCCGGACCCCACCTGGCTACAACCTCCTGCCAAGAAGTTGTAGAGAATGAGAAGATCCCCTGAGCCTCCTTTTCTCCAGGCTGAGCCCCCTCACTCCCTCAGCCACTCCTGGTGCTCCTGACCCTTCCCCAGCTCCATTCCCTTCTCTGGACACGCTCCAGCCCCTCGCTATCCTTCTTGTCATGAGGGACCCAAAACTGAACCCAGGGTTTGAGGTGGGGCCAGTGCCCAGTACAGGGGGACAGTCACTGCCCTGGTCCTGCTGATCACACTGTGGCCGATAAAAGCCAGGTGCCACAGCCACAACCTGGCTCTTGTTGAGCACCCCCAGGGCCTCTCCTGATGGGACTTGTCCAGCCACTCTGCCCCAGCCTGCAGCTGCAGGGACTCCTTGTGGCCAAAGGGCAGCACTTGGTCCTGTTGAACCTCCTGCTGCTGCTTTCAGCCCTGCCAGCCTGGCCAGGGCCCTCTGCAGAGCCTTCCGGCCCTCCAGCACACGACACTCCTTCCCAGCTTGGTGTCATCCACCAACTCGCTGAGGGTGCACTCCATCCCCTTGTGCAGACCATGGATAAAGATATTAAACAGAGCTGGCNCTCGCTATCCTTCTTGTCATGAGGGACCCAAAACTGAACCCAGGGTTTGAGGTGGGGCCAGTGCCCAGTACAGGGGGACAGTCACTGCCCTGGTCCTGCTGATCACACTGTGGCCGATAAAAGCCAGGTGCCACAGCCACAACCTGGCTCTTGTTGAGCACCCCCAGGGCCTCTCCTGATGGGACTTGTCCAGCCACTCTGCCCCAGCCTGCAGCTGCAGGGACTCCTTGTGGCCAAAGGGCAGCACTTGGTCCTGTTGAACCTCCTGCTGCTGCTCTCAGCCCTGCCAGCCTGGCCAGGGCCCTCTGCAGAGCCTTCCGGCCCTCCAGCACACGACACTCCTTCCCAGCTTGGTGTCATCCACCAACTCGCTGAGGGTGCACTCCATCCCCTTGTGCAGACCATGGATAAAGATATTAAACAGAGCTGGTCCTGGGGAATCCCACTGGTGACCAACCCCAGCTGGAGGCAATTCCATTCCCGATTCTCTGGACCTGGCCAACACCCAGCTCTTCACCCAGAGAACAGAGCATCCATCCAAGCCATGAGCAGCCGGTTTCTCCAGGAGAATGATGTGGGAAATGGTGTCAAAGGCTTTGCTAAAGTCTAGGTAGACACATCCACATCCTGTCCCTCATCCATTAAGCAGGTCATCCTACAAGGAGATTAGGTCAGTCAAGCAGGACCTGCCTTTGCTAAACCTGCTGTGGCTGGGCTTGATGGCTTCATTGTCCTCTGTGTCCCTTCATGGTGGCACTTGGGATGATCTCCTCCAGGCAACTTCAGATTGTTTTTCCTTTTGGTCCATGGATCAAGCAGAGTAGCCAAAATGCATTGTTGGTGAAACCTGTCAGCTGCTCAAGAGGCTGCAGACAGCTTGGAAGTATTTGGTTATTGCTATTGCAAGAGTTTATTTTCTCTTAACCTGCCTTTATTTCTTGCTAGTAAGTGAAGATGTCATAAAATATCTGGTGAGTGAACCTGCAGGGGCAAGGGGAGGGGTCAATGACATGGAATGTATTTCCCATTGACAAAAAGACAATTGTGATAAGGACAGCCTATCTAATTTTAGTTCATCTAAGAAACAAGTGGTTATTCTGCCCTCCCATCTGCATGGTTTTGTCTCATTGGCCTTTATTTTGGAAATCAATGGGCGACGTAATTAAAATGAGTCAGGCAACACTTCTGTCAGCTTGGTCAATGCTGTGTTATAGTCAGGACATTTCATCTGACACCCAACAGGCAGATTTTTTTTTCCTTTTCCACTTTTGTGTATATCATCAGTGTTAGTGGTTTTTAGACATGATCTATAATTATGGTCACTAGCTTGTGTGTTGGATAATACACTCCAATGGAGTGGTTTAGGTTGGCAAAAACTGGGCAAATGTGGGCCTTTGTGACTGCAGCTTCTGCAGGGTTTTCTAACTGGAACAAATATAGGGATATTTGAGTTTGTAGGAAAAAAATAATTTGCAGAGATAAAATAGCTTTCATTAGGGTACGTTTTATTTATTTTTTCATCCCCTAAATAAGACAAAATTTAAGATTTGGAGTCTCTGTAAAAGCAGATTGTTTAATTTGGCTTCCCCTACTAGAAGCCAGCAAGATGATACTGCTGTTTCCAAGGGTCTGGAATTTCAGCTGATTTTTTTTTATTTTCTGACTCATGCATAATCATCAGTAATAAAACTTCTGATAGCCAGATTATGACAAGAGATACAACTTTGAAGTTCTTTTGCTTTCAGTAGAATGATTCACAACTGATATAAAAATATACTTGTACATCTAAATATAAAACAACCATTTTAATGGAGTTGGCTTCAATATTTCACGTATTTACCCTCTGATAAGTTATCTTGTGTTACATGAACTAATGTTAGAAACCCAGTTCAAATGCATCTTTTGGCCTGTCGGCTTGCTTGCTTTTTTTAACTGAGGTGTGCAGGTAACTGTTTGCTTAGACCTGGTTTCCAAGAGGGTGTTGTAAAAACATATGAAATGCCTATTTCAGTATATCAGTTTGTGAAAAAAAAATTTGGTAGGGATGAAATAGTTTTAAGTGTAAGTACTTTCAACTGAAGTAATTTGAGATTGCATTTGAACTGCTCTGTTACTACCTCAGAGTAATGGAATAACACCTGGCAAATATTTTCCAGTTGGATATCACAGCTGTCTTAAGGTCCTGAGTATCCGAAGGGGTCACAGAGAAATTGGAAAATTTGGGGCATTTTTTAGTGTAGTGACAGGTCATATTCACTGTAAATAGATAATTGGAAATTGATCCATGAACATTTTCTATGTCAGACTTTCTACTTGTGTTTCACAAGACTCAGGTTATTGTGTTTAGGGTAAACTCTGATACTGTTGTTCCTTTTCTTTCTCTGTTGGGTAGAGATGCATGAGCTAGAGAGCTTGGAGAAATACTTAATCTTCCAATTCTGATGGATTTATTAAATCAGTAAAGAATGTAATTTTTTTTTAAATCTACATATTGTTTTATTGCTGACCAAGCTGAGAAGACAGTAAGTCTCTTGCCTGTGTGTTCAGGAGTCAGAATGGTTCATATTCTCATTTGATTAGAGGCCTTGAATTAAATAAATGTGGTGCATTTGAAGAAAATGTTATTCATCAAGGAAATACTTTTCAACTTTATTGATAAGTATCCTTCTGTAAAAGCAACTTATTAAGGTAAAGTTAAAAGTACTCAAAGCAACGAACTGATCTGAACTATGCTGATTTTTTTTTTTTATTCTGAGAGAATAGGATGATGATGAAATGCTTATTATCCCAAGGCTTTTAATCTTACAGAGATGGAAGTACCCTTTTGCTGTGTCTCTGTCCTCACTTTGCCATATTGTTCCAAAGCATATACTTCCCCATTGTATGCTAATTAGCGGCATTTAAAAGTCATGGAGGAGATAATGGTAGGTTGTTTATGTATTGTTTTACTATGGTAAATGCCTGTGACACTTTGCTTTCTCTGTACCATTTTCATATCTAGCAAATTCAGTAAAATGCATCTCCAGATATCTTAGACATGTAAGCTTCAGAACATCCAACCCAGGCATGAGAGTGGCTGCCAAAATGCAAATACATGGGTTTCTCTGTAAGTTACCAGCCACTGTGCAGGTACACATCAGCTGTTTTTGTTTTCACTGACAGTGGAACTGAATACAGGCATGTTTCAAACACTTTGAGGACAAATCATATTGACACTTGAAACCAAGAAAGAGAAAAAAGGGTATTTCCAAACATTTTACTCCCATTCTAGAGAAAATCCAAGAATTATGTTAAATCAGAACCTAAACATGGGTGAGTATTCCAAAGAGAATAATAAGAGCATGTTTAGAAAAAATGCTGTCAGGCTTTTTAAAGCTACAGCCCTGTAGTTTGTGAAAGCAAGATGACATTTAGCTGAGAAATAAAAGGTGACTGGAGGTGAGGGAAAACACATCTTCCTTGATTTGTGAATGATCCTGGAGATAATAATACAGAATGAATCATTCTTTATTTCCCTGCTAGCCTCAGTGTGATGCTGACTTCAGTGAATTAGCAAACCTGAGAAGTCCTTTGCTACTCCCTGGAGATAACTTTGGTCTGTCAGTGCAGCTCAGGGCATTCAGCTCAGCTCCCTTGGATGCTGAACTGAGTCTGTAAGACAGGACCTGCTTCAGATATCTGAAAGAAAGTTTGAAAAATGCTTCCTTATTCTCTAAGTGTTGGATAAGTGTTTTATGTGTAGAGGATTTGTGTTGATTTTATTTTAGTGAGAGTGGGGTTTAGTGTTTGACCAGCTTTTTCGTAATGTTTTGTTTTGTTTTGTTTGTTTCTGTGATGTATTACATCTTGCCTATGCAAAAAGATTTTAGAGATACATTTTTAACATTTCAAGAAATACAGAGCAGCCTGTCTTTAACAAAAGCTCACTTTTGTTAGGTTTTCTTTCTTTTTGACTTGGAATTTTTCTAAAAAAATATTATTTGAATAATTTTTTTAGATGAATTTTGATTTTGCTAAGAGCTGAGGTACAGAGAAAAAGTAAACCTCTGTATTCCAATGCTCTGTTAGAATGACAATATTTTCACTTCAATTATTAGAAAAAACAAAGAAACAAAATATGAAAACCGTTTAGAGCCATCAAAAAACTCCAGGATGGAAGAGGATTCTGACTGTTTGTATACAAAAAAGAGAAAATTCTTGAGAAAGCTATGAGGATTGTTAACAGAATTGCAACAAAATTTGATTCTATAGAGGCTGAGCCATATTTGAAAAGGTCTGATCCTCAGTACCTTGAATAATTTATATTTTGTTATGCACTTGCAGCAACTAATTACTACCAAGTGTTTCCTCAGTACCTGGAAAGTGTCCTGTATTGGAAAGCTGTCTATTCAGGCCATGCTACAGAGCATGGCTTCACTGTTTGATCTTCATTCCAGGGAATGTTCCTTTCAGAAGTGCAGCAATCTTTTCTACCTTGTCCTGAGCCAGAACCAGGAGAATGAACAATCTAACATGTTCTGTTGTGACAAGTCACGCAAGAATCTGTTCTGAGATGAACGTAGAAAACACAGCACCAGCTTTCCTCTCACTGAGGGAAATGAAGTATAATTGGAGCAACCCCTCCTTCTGGAATATAGGAATAAATTACACTTTTGATTATTACTTAAAAAAAAAATTATCTAGACATCAAGCTGTACTTGTTCTGTGTTTTTCTCTCTTTTTTTTTTTGGGTCTTATACTGTCTAAAACCAGTGTAAAGCAAACTTGAAATCTTGAAACTGTCTTAACCTATTTGTGACCAACTCTTAATAATCTATCTTCTGTGTCCCCTTTGTCTTGTCTTTTCATTTAAAACAAATATGTGCCTCACTATTTGCTACCTAAATACAAGAGGATTTGAGGCTGACAGGAACACAGCACCTGGGGTTAGGGTCGGTTCTTAATAGAGCAGCCAGTCTTTGGTACATTGTGCTTCCTACTAGGTTTCCCCTCTCAACTCAGTTTTGATGTTTCCCATTCATTTTAAAAAAGTGTGCAGTTGCAGAAATGACTCAGTGCAGTTTGTTTACTCATTCAGAATCTTAAATATGCAATGAAGGCAAGTATTGTGTGTAGGAGTTTACTTCTGAATACTTCTAAAGCTTACCTGAAATTGTTCATGATCCATAGAAATTCTTCAAAACTATGGTTCTGTAAGAAAAGAAGATGATGGATCGGTTTCAATATAGCACTGGTCAGTGTGTACTGGGAAAGTGTCTTCACTGACTCCTGGGGTGACTTATTTTGTAGACATAAGTTGTTAAAACCCACTCAAACCTTTTGAACACTGCTGTTACAGGAAATGAAATCCATCCATTGCAGGATTCTCCGAGTACCATTTTTAACTGACATACTCTGCTGGATGGACTGAAGTGAGTACATTGTCTTTTAACTGCAGAGATCAATGTTTTTATTTTTATGCCTTCCTCTGTGAAGGGACAGTTAAAATCAGGCATAGGGAGATGTGACAGATGTTCATACACATCTCCCATCTGAAAATGCCTTCCACTGGCCAAGATGATTGTTAGGCACAATTAAGCCCAGTATATACATCCTGTACTGTCAGCCAAGTCTGCTGAGGATGTTTCCAACAGGGGAGCACAGGTTTGGAAGGAAGGAAGTTTATATGAACTTTCATCTGCAGCAGATTTTTGAGCATCATTGTGTGAAAAACAGAGGAGACCTGACTGATAGCTCAGTGTCTGTGCCCCCATGCACTGCATGTATCCTTAAGATCCAGCTATACTATATACAGCTATAACTTCAGGAGACACTTTCAACCCATGAGTAAATTTCGTAGGCATTTCAGGGATGCTAACACTTGAAATCTGATTTTTGAGAGGCATTTGGTGTAATGTTGCCAATTGACTTTAAAAGCTTGTGATATTATGCCTTGTAATGTTCCACATTCAGTGTAATTGTCACTGTAATCAGCTTTATGATGGCAACTCCTCATGATGACTGCAGGGATATATATTTTTGCATATTATGGCTAAAATGTGAGTTACTTTTTGATTTCCAAGGTATACTGGTAGTGGAGGGAGGAAGGCACTGCAGACTTTTGAACGCATGTATGAAATGTTGATGCAGAGTGTGGAATTTGTCATTTCTAATGATGTGATAGAATTTACTGTTGAAAAAGACACTGAGAACCAAATGCTCTTATATTTTGTGATTTGTATTGTAATTGAACCCATTATAGTTGGCCATTCTGGAAAAACATGCTTTCCTGGCAGAAAATTGCAGTGATTGACTATTTCTGTTGTATCAGAATATTATACAGACGCTGTGAGTGTGTTGACCTAAAAACGTCAGTGGATATTTCACATCAGTCTTCTTTTGTGTTTTGTTATTTTCTTTTTCCTGGGGTGGGGAGGGGTGACACAAAAATGCAAGGCAGACATTGCTTTTCCGTTGTGTAATGCCTGGCTTTTAATAATGCAAAAAGCTCTGTGCCAGGTCTGTAAACAAAGTCTCTAAGTTCTGGGTAGTCACTAAGTCTTTTCACTGAAATATGCATGATAATTCTAAACCAAACCTCTTTGTTATTCCAGTCTTATTTTTCTGTAATAAAACACAAATTTACAAATGTTGTTTCCCTAGTTTTCTGTGGCCTTAGTTCTCCATATAATGTTTTTATCAACTTCCTCTTTAGATGGATATAAGTTGGTTTTAGTATCTTTTACTCATGGCAGAAATAGGGTGAAACTTGTCCTGAGTCTCATGTGCAGATGATGAGACACAGTCACCTGTATTTCATAGGGGGAAAAAAATTGGGACTCTACTCATTTTCTGGAAAATGTGATTTGTTCCTGTGTGAGAGAATATCTTAAATACCTCTTGGTTAGTCCTCTGGAACTGATGGAGTTCTGAGGATTGCCTAGAACCTTGCTTGACACAGCATATGGCCTTAAGATGTGCCTAAAATGTATTCAGTGCGTGGTAACTTGTGGTGGCAATGTGTTTATCACTGGTGCTTGTTCTCAAGAAGCATTGTCTTGTTTAAGTGTCTGTGAAATGTACTTTTTATACGCTGTTCTGCGGTCATCTTGAGGTCGGTGTAATCCCGGCTTAGGGTGTCTGACTGCAAATTTATCATTTGCATTATTATTGGTTGGTTCTTGCAGAACCAAGCTAATTTTTTTTTTTATTAAAATGCTTTGTCTAGAAGAATAATAGCAAAGTGCCAAGAAAGGTATTTTTATTCTCTTGGTTCCAATAAGAAATGGGAGATCAAGACGGGTAGAAGCGATTCTTTAAATCTCATGTAGCATGGGAGAGATTATTTCAAAATATTAATAAATGTGCAGCATTGTGCTTCTGGATAGGAGGGATGAGAATTTCTGGTTTACAGTTTCAGTTTGTTGGTTGAGTGCTTTGTAGAGCTGTTCCTCCCCTGAGTTTTCTAAGTCAAGATCAGATACCTGAAATACTTAAAAGTAGTTCTGAGTCAGAGCCAGACTGTGTAATTATTTAAGCCCATGTTTCATAGATTTGTTTTGTTTTGATCACTTCTTTTCTGACACAGCAAATAATCTGTCCAATCCTTAATTTTGTTGATACCTTCTGAAGACTTTTGTAATATACAGGTTTTTTTTTCTGTTTGTCACTTTCATTTTTCTATTTGCCTCTACTATTTCTCACCATGCTTTTTTAGAAATTTTTTCTTTTTTTATGGAATTTGAAACCCTTCTCTGTTACTAAATGGCATAACCTTTTCTAATTTTATTAATTAAAAGAATATTTTGATCACCATTCTTTTATTCCTTTGCTAAAAAATATGATATGACATCTGCTTCACAAAAATAGATTGTGAGCTGGGAATCAGACACCTTCAGAAACAGATCCCAGATGTATTTTTAAGGTACACTCTATGCTAGCAAGCATTTAAAATCTTTCTGGAATTATTTCTTGAGAATGATGCCTGTTTGCTGATGAGGTGGCTCTCAAAATGCTGTCTAGATGGTGTGTATTTACTGCCTAACCTAATGTCTAAATCTAAATAATTAATTTGTCTGTGAATATACTGATACTATTGCATTGTCAATAATTGTTACATTTAAGTATAAATGTATTGTTTTAATTTGTTATATAACAGTTGTGATTCAAGAAGAAGATGAAGTAGTTAATAATAATTACCCTGCACATCTTTTTGGGAAAAAGAAGTGTATATACTTTGTGAGTTTGTTTAACAGTTAGCTTTTGTGCTCTAACAGGACAGAAGACTTTGATTATAAATTAGCCACTGCAGAAATAGAAAAATCAGATTGAATGTACTATTCTCTCTCTGTCTCAGGGCAGACCACTTTGTTAAAAATTGATTCCACACTCTTTGGTGAAAGCCATTTCTCTAATGTAACAAAATCTAAGAGGTTTTTTTTGTTATCATCTTTCTTTTTTATTATTATTTTTTATTTTCAGAATTAAGAAGTTAATGTATACATTTATACAATAAAATTTTCTTGCTGTGAAGAGGGATTTCCAGTTCACGAATTCAAAGATGTTCAAGCCAGGAAGGATCATTATGATAATTCAGCCTGTCCTCTTGAATGTACGTGCTACAGAATTTCTCTTGGAGACTGGCTTAAAGCAGACCTTTTGGAAGATATTTAATCTTGTTTTAAACATCCAAGTAATTTTGGTTCCCTCAGTTTCACTGCTGCCCTACTGAACTGTTTGCATGTTTAATTACCCTTGCAGTTAGGACATTACAGGGCTCTATTTCTCTTTATTTCTGCTCCTGGCCACTGATTCCTGCTGTGTTTGCTGTCTGCAAGATTAAAAATGCAAAATACCCTCAAACAAATGAGGAAGCTCTTGAAGTGTGCCATCTCCTAGAAGAGATATATATCAAAGACATGGAGAAAAATAGGGGAGGAAGAAACCTTGTGGAATCACATAATCTACTTTTCTGCCTGAAAGCAGGATCAACTTTGCCCGAATCATTCCTGAGAGACATTTGCCAAGCCCATTCTTGAACGACAGGGACTCTCTAACCTCTGCAGGCATTTTACACTTGCACTGGAGGGATTTTCTTTCCCTAATGTCTGAGTTAAAAATCTTTTCTTTTGTAATTTAACCTCCCACTGTTTTATGGAGAGTGGGCATAGAAAATGCATTATTTCCAGCCTTTTCATAGTGAGCCATTATCTACCTAAAGATAGTGATCTCAGCCTTGGCCTTCTCCTCTTGTAGTAGTGCGATCCTCATTCCATCAGTCTTCCCTTCTGGAGTCTTTCTTAGCCTCCTGCAGTTGTGAACCGTTAAGAATAGGATTTTTAGATCTGCAGAATTATTTTAGGTATCTAATTTCTTTTCTTGAGAAGAACACATATGAAGCATAACTTTGCTTCGGATACCTGAAATTGGAGTAGGAGGTAATAAAATTTTCCTAGTAGATACAGATGTATGGCAGGGAGGAGAGGTGAGAGTTAAAAGTAAGTCATGAGACACAGAGCACTGTGAAGGATGAGTTTATTTTGCTGTTATTAAAAATTTCATTTCAGGATAATCCCTCTGAGACTTAACACGTTATTTTAAGAAAAGCTTCCTAGAGCAGCGGTAAACAAGACCACAGTACAGTAGGTTCAAACGATTCATAAATGTTTGGATTTTTTTTAAACATCCCGTTTATTGAGTCTATTTCTAATACAGTGCTGAAAGAAACAGCAATCATGTTGCCTATGTGTTTGCAAAGAGTGACATTTGTAAAGTAATCTATTTAAATAATCAGCACTCTGAAGCCTTGTCTGCCGTTTTTGGCTGTCAAATTTTGTGAAGTAGGAGGAAAAACGTTTAAAGCACAGGCTAGCTCTTTACTGGTTTTTGCATATCCCTTCATCAGTAGCTCAACTGAGGCTTAATTTAGAGGTGCTGCTGTATGTGTGACAGTATCTGCTTCTGTGCATGGCTTTGGCAAAGCCTGTCTCCTGTGCTTCTGGATGTCCAAACAATGGGAGCAGCCCATCCTTCCCTCTGGATTTGTTTGTTTACATCAGTCTCACAATGCCCACATCCCCAACACTCCAGAAATGCAAGAAGAAACCTCATTTTACTGTGTGGCCTTTGCATTAATGTAGGATATGGTTCAACTCTTGCAGTCACAGGACTGGCTTTTTGCACAAGTATGATGTTCAATCACACTCACTGTCTGAGGGGACACCCTTACTGAAGAAGTAGAAAGTAGAAGTACAGTAGAAAGCCTCAGATTTAGATACAAGAAAAACATGGTCTTCTCTGTAACCTCAGCACAATGGGTAACAATCATGATGTGCTGTTGGTAGGGATAAATGATTATATTTAAGGCAAAAGAGTAAACAATGCACATGGGCTACCCTTGTGTTACCTGACCTTAATTTTCCTTTGATAATCATCACTGCACTTTAGAGAATTATTGTCTTAAAATGTACGATTTCTCCTTCTTTTTTAAAATTTGTGAAGATAGGTGACAAAATATAAAGTATGAATACACCTATTCTTCAGTTCTTTTAAAGCTATAGTGCTGTAAAGTCATGTATTACAACTGGCAATTAATCCACATTTCATTTGAAGCCTCCAGTAAGGAAGCATTTTGGCATGTGTTTAGCCACATTGCTGTTCAAGGCACTGAAATTACAGTAAAGCACTTGCTGAAGTGCTTTCCTGAATTAGGACCTACTACTCAGTAGATACAATCACATTTTCTCCAGTTTTTCCCTAGTGTTAATGGTGATGATAGGAGCTGAAACTCTGAAGTGTGGGTCAAAAATAGTCTGATCAGAAAAAGGCAGATAAGTGGTCATGGAAAAGCAGAGAGATGAAGAAACATAAAGTAAAGTGAAATAAATGATCCTTAGCGAAGTGGGACTTATTTGCCAGCTTTTATTTGTATCACTTTGTATAAAATGACTCAAACCCCCCCCACCCCACCCCCCATATGTGCCATATTTCTGCTTTAAGACATCATCTTGCCCTGGAAAACAACCTTTCATTTTTTCCTTATTTATTCACCCAAGTGTTAATGTGTTGAGGTGTGTGCAGCAAAAATAACCCTGTGAGCAAGTCAGGGTTAGTGAGTGATGAAAACGTGGTGGAACCTCACAGCCCTTCTTGAGCCCTTCTTGAGCCAAATGACCATGGCCAAGTATTGTTCTTGTAGAATTTAGTGTAATTTCAGAGGAGAGCTCTTTCCCCTCTTAGTGACCACCACTGGGGAGAGTTTGTAAAGCATCAGATGTGGTAAGAAATGTATAAAGGTGAAAGAGCCTTTTGACTCACTCCCAGGCACAAAATACAGATAATAGAACATCTTTTAAATAAGTTTTTGTGGATTTTATCTATTATTTTACATTTAGATCCTGAAAGAATGGAGGGAACTGTAACAATAAGGCTATGATTTCTCCTGCTTTGGGTTCATAATGATAAACAAGATGTTAATAAATTAAAACTAACATATTATCATATTAATGGCTTTAAAATAAAGACGGGTAGGTTTAGATTAGATATTAGGAAGAAATTTTTAACTTATAAGGATGGTGAGGCCCTGGCACAGGTTGCCCAGAGCAGCTGTGGCTGGCCCATCCCTGGAAGTGTCCAAGGCCAGGCTGGATGGGGCTTGGAGCAGCCTGGGACAGTGGAAGGTGTCCCTGCCCAAGGCAGGGGGTGGAGCAGGATGAGCCTTTGGGGCCCTTCCAACCCAGAGCATTCTGTGATTCTGTCTATATCATTTTTCTGCAGTTTCCTTTTTTCACTGTGATTTACCCTTCTCCCCTCTGCTGTGGTTTATGCATCAGTGCCTGCATAAATAGGAAGTGATCCTTGTAATGTGGACAAAATCATGAGTGTAAGGCTGGCAGCTCCTTTTGGTTTGCTTGGTATGTTTTATGTTTTGTCTCACGCATATGTGTAAGGATGTGTGCATTTAATGATAGGAGAAAGATTTCTGTCTGGATCATGTGAGGAGAGATCTGTTTCTCTTATAGCCTAAAGTGGATCATGTATTTTGTGAAAGTTATCACAGCTGACTTCATCCTTTCAGGGGCAGATTTTGATGTATTTGCATATATTATAAAGTAAAAATACAATAGTGATGTTCTATGGGTGACTTGTAAGAAGGACTTGAGTGGTTTTAAATTTTGTGGCTAGTGAGAATGTAGGACTTTATTTTTTTAAATTTGTATCTAGATTACAATCTGTTTTGTAAAATACAAAATCTGCTTGTAAAGATGATAAAATACTTGATACTTGAAGATTGTACTGAAATTTCTCGGTAAGGTGGAATTTACAATGATTTTAAAACTAGCAAAGATTTTAAAATTACCATACTTAAAAATTACCATTGCTTAAATGCTCTTTATTTCAGTTGGTGTAGGTATACTCTTTTTTCACTTGCTGTGGTTATTATCACCAGGATGTGCTTAAATCACGCTCTGAACTCAGTGAAGCTTTGTTGAAGAATGTCAGTCAATAGTTACAAAGCTGTCAAACACTTTTCCCTAAGTTGAATTTATACAGGCACCTCAAGAAGAAATTAATGAAGTTTTGTTTCACTGCACACATGTGTAGCCATTTTTAATAAACTTTTAGGGATTTGAAATACTTTCTGTGCAGTTGCATTTGTTTCTGGATTACAAAATGTATAAAAGCTTTGCCAGCCTTGGCAGAATGAGGGGAATTGCAGTTTACAATTTTTTGTGGCAAACATTCACTGTAGGTCGGTGATATGTGAATTTACTCATTTATTATAGCAGTGATAGATTATTCTCACTTCTACTTAAATTTGACAAGCTGCGCAGTGCTAAACCCTGCTAAAATGGTGCAAAGACCCAATTACATAAACTACAAAGGCATGCAAGAGTAAGCAAAGAAAAAACATATAAAAGGATTAAAGATCAAAAATAGAATGATTCCAGTGAAACTGCATTAGGAGACATCAGGCAGGAAAACATGAAAGAATGAGAGTATGAAGAACAAAGCTTTATAAAGCTTCTGAAAACTGGCAAACATATTTTTAAAGTTACTTCTGTTAACTCTTTATATGAGAATGAAAATTATTTATTGGGAAAATTTATATTTTTCAGTGTTGTAATGAACTACACTTGAATTGTATTCTTCATGTGTTTTGTTTGTGGAGTTTGGCTTTCATCTGCAGAGTAGTAGTAGTAGCTCTAACCAAGGATTTTAGCAGTAAATTGTGGTTTTAATTTTAAATAAAATGCTATGGAATATTTAAGAAGAATTGCAGGGTGGATTCACCCTAATGCATGCTTACTGGTGTTAAATATGACAGCCCTTTATTCCTTCTGTGGCTTTAAACACCACCTTTCCAGCTAATCATTACTTGCTTATACAGTAGATGTGGTGTTGCACTGTCTTGAGAGTGCTGACAAAGGAGTGGCACAGTCAGGAGTGAACAAGGCATTTGGCCCTTACTTTTTCTCTTGCAAATGACTGTTGTGTAGAATTCATTTTCTTTGCTCAGGGAACTGAGAGAATGGGATAAATGGGAAATAACCCTTCCAGGAATAAGACTTAATTCATTGCAATTCCCCCGCATTCCTTGGAAGGAGGAGACAAAGTACAGACTCCTATAGTATTGCTAAAAGGATTTCTGTATTTTCACCCAAACAAGGTTTTCTGCTCAAGAGAACCAGTTTAATTACTAATGCAGGTCACAATCACAGTAGATCCTGAATGACTTAACATCCAATTGACAATTGTCAGAATGCTCTCTTTATAGAAGTCTTCAAAATGCTGCATGACTTTTGTATAAAACAATACTTGCCATGTATTTGTGGTCAGCACCGAACCCCATTCCTGTAACAGTTCATCTGAACTTATTCTGGTTTCCCGTTCCACCTCGTGAGCTGGTTTGGGAATGGTTGAGAAGAATCCTGATTGTTTTTTTCTTAATTTTTTTTTTTTTGCAGCAGCAGCAGCATTGCCTACTGGTTGAGGTGCTGTGTAGACAGTCCCTGTCTCTTCTCTGGGGTTGTTCTCTGTGTAGCTATTGCAGTCTGCTTGAAGCCTGGGAGGGATACAAAGCAAGACAGATGGTTTCCCACAGACTTCCCCTCTAGCTCTTTCATCTTTCATCTAACTATTAATTCATCTGTTTGGATGGATACATTCACGCATGGAACCAAGATGAATAATAATGAGATTTTTAATAACTCCCTACATTTGCATTCCTTGTAACTCTTTACATGGTTCTAGCTGATTAAAATGAATCATTTACATAATTAACATATGGTTATAGTGTTGGCTTTAATATGCTGATTATCTCAGTACTTTTGTCTAGAGTCAATTGGATTCAAACTGTAACAATTGTTTGAAGTGAGAATAGTTTATTCCTGTGAGGGTTGGTGAATATTTGCCATGGGGCCTGATTAGAAATAGCACAACTGTCCAAGAAATTCTTTAATGTAAAGCATGTATTAAAAAATAAAAAGTAAAAAAAGTCATCTACATCTGCTATGTTTAGGTCAGGCTTTACAAATAGCTATCTATGCTTAAGGAGACTTCTGCCATCAGTTCCTTGGTGAGATATAACACAGTACCAGGCACAGTACTGAGAATGAATCAAGACAACCAATATAGGTCTAATTGTTTTTCATTTGTGAAGACCTTTTTTTTTTCTTTTCTCCAGTTCAGCTTAAAAATAATACTAATTTTTTTAAATTAGATTGAGGTAGAATTAGGAATTCTTGCTTTTCATTACACAAAATATGTTTTAGTGTCTTTATATTCACTGGATTACCCTGCTCTTAAAATTAAAAGAGGAATAGTTTCCTATTTGTTATTTTGCTTGTTTTATCCCAATCCATGTTGGTAGCAAGTCACACTGAAGCAATTGTATTTAAAGAACTGATAGAATATTTTCCAATCTTGCTCTCAGCCTTGGTGGTGTGCTCAGCTTCCTCATGCAGAGTCTGCTTGAAAAGAGGAGAGAAAAGTATTGTCAGTTTTTGTGGTTAGGTAACTAACACTTGTGTCAATGAATGCTTTCTGAATGTTCATGAATATTTGAAGCAAATTTGTGTTAATTGCACTACTGTTGTCCACAATTAGGCTGTGGTAGACATGATTAATTGTAAAGAGCCCTGACATTTATGCATAAAAGGCTTGAGGTCAAACAGAAATGGAGAAAAATGGTTGCTGCAGCATTGGCAGATGGAATGTTAATGTATTTTGACTCATACTGAGAATAATGATATTTCTGCATCAACAGCAAATAATTGTTTTAGAACTGTAGAATATTATTCTTCTTTCCTTTGCTTTTCTTCCTCTGTTTAACTTTCTTCCATGCCACCCCAGGATGCCACAGTCACTAGTTATTTTTACAGTGTAGCCTTTAATTGGCTTGAATGCTGTTGTGGGTTGCTTTACAGGAAGCCCACACCCCATTGTCAGCTGGGAAAGGCCTCTATGGGTTTACTTCTCTCAGGAAAAGTGTAATGGAATCATATTCTGATGAGAATCTTGCATGAATTGAGAGGGAATTCTCTTGAATCTCTGTTGTATATATCCTGTCAAAAAATGAACTTCCCATGTTCATAGGACATTGATACCATTTCAGCATGTTTATCATGACTAGATAGTAAATAATTCAGCAGATAGAATCTCAGTGATTTGATTTCTATCTTAACAGCAAGCAGAGCACGTTCATAGTGCCATGACCAGTTTCTGGGTGTGAATAACTGTTTGGGTCCTTCTCCACCACAACAAACCCCACCTGGCACGCGGACCAGGACCCTGCAGTGCTCCCAGTGGGTGGTACTGGGGGGCCACAGTGTTCTTAAGGGGCTGCTGGTCCTAAGCCCTGGAACCTGTTAAAAATCAAGAGTCCCTGCTGGATCTTCCTCTTTGGAGAGCTGGTTCAGTTACTGTAGCATCACATCCACCTAAGGCTGGACGTGTCCACGTGGAGCACAAGAGTCAATAAATGTCTGTGTTCCTGGGGCAGAAGGAGGCTTCTTCCTGCTCTGCAGTGTTTGGCAGTTGACCGATAAGTTTCCTTTGTTAAAATTGACATTAATCTGTCTAATTCTTTATAAGCTATTGATGGACTCATTAGTCCAGTGAAATTCTGCTGGTTTAGATCCTGAATGAATGGAGTCCTTTGTATAACGGCTGAACAGATAAAACTTTCCCAAAAATGACCAATATTAAAGAAGACTCTCTTAAACAAACAGAAATCCCAACCTTCTTTTTGAGCATTTTAATAGGTTTCTGATTGTCCTGTGTTTACTGATGCAGCATCCATTGAAGATAGGCTGAACCTTTCCAATATCCCTTGTAAGTTTTTATTTACATAAAACTTTGCTGCAAGATATGGAATATTCTACTAAATAATTCCCATTTGAAGTGCAAAGAAATGTCATTTTCTATCTGTCTTCAAACAAAATGTGTCTTTTTAATGAGAAACCACCATAACCTGTTAAAAAAATCATTTTTCTCCTTTTAATTCTCTGCAATGGAAGAAATTTGTATTTATTTACAATTTATGCCAGTTGATTATTTGCAATTGCTTTTTAGCATGACTTCAAAAGTTAAGGGAAGTAAAATGGTAACCTGGAAATGTATGATGCTATTCAGCGAATAATTTTAGAATATCAGTTGAGAACTAGCTAGCAGTGCTCACAAAAATGCTGATCTTAGAAAACAGGTTTTCAAACTGAGGTCTTGACAAGAGTGTTAAAAGTTCCATGGAATCACATAAACTTTCTAGTCTTCTTGGGTAAAAATTGGGTGATGACTGTTTATGATGGGCTCCAAGAAGTGTTGATGGTTCATAATGGTTTTTGCTAAATAGTCTGGGACGTGGTGCTCTATGGAAATCACCCAAAGGGTGATTTTTTTTAATGCAGTAACTCAGCTTGCTGAACTTTTGCTGTAACATATTTCCATCAGACCAAAACCAGGTAGCAAATGTTTATACACAATGGAGCCTTATATAACGCTTGCATAATTATGTTCATAATTTTTTTAACAAACAAAAAAATCTCTTCATCACAAAAAGGCGACCTTTTAATAGCTTTAGTATATTTTTTAGAATCTAAGAAAAATAACCTAAATGAGAGAAATCACTTGTATATGTAACCCAAAGGATATGGTCATCTAGACTGACTAAATTAAGTGAAATATTGTGGTTTTCCATGGAGTGCTTTTTGAATGGCTTGGTGACATTTGGTTATGTAGTCTCATTTCAGGTGGGGTGTTCTTTCCAAGCAGAATGTATGGTGCTAATCTCCAGCTCCCCTGTAATAAATGCTGGACTGCAGACAGGAGATGGCCAAAAGAGAATGCCTGGGCAAACCTTAATCTTTAATAAGGTGCAGAGCTAGTCTATAACTGTCAGGGAATGACAGAAGAGCAGTGCTTTCAGCTTGCCTGCTCAGAATAGAAAATGGGGTCCTCTGACAGGCAAGAAAGGCTATTTTATTCTTTATTGGGTTTGGGGATATTATTGTGGCTGTGTTATTTAGTTATTTGACATTTGTGAGTTGGGGCAAAAGGAAGTTCAGTTATTAATGTGAAAACAAAATTTTAAATGGAATTTTTTGCTGAACTTGCATTGAAACCTCTTATTCTAACACTTGAAAATAAAGCCATACCTGATGCTAAACAGGTGCTGTTTGTAATTAGGAAATATAAGGAATATTACAATATATAGGAATCTTACAATGCAATCATCAAGATGCTTGTATACAAATATCTGCCATTTAATTTGAGGAATATCAGAGACTTTATGAGATGTTTATTTTTGAAAAGTTTGTGTCTGGTTTTAGATTGAGAAAATTAGGATTGCTTAGAATTTTTTGGCCTGAAGACTCAGAAATTTTGGATTTACAAAGTTCATAATGGGCTTCGCAAGTTTAGACAAGATATTGGTCTAGAGACATGAGAATACACCTTGTTGGAGTATATAGCAAACATGCAATAGATATGCTAGCAGATAATATACTGCTAAAATGTTACGTAACAAAGACATTTCCTTCTTTATTAATTTGTTTGGATTCTTAGGTATGTATCCAAGCTAATTGTGTAGGAGTTATAAGTTCTTTACCTTTGAAATAGTGTTGCTTTAAATATTTTCATTTTGTGTCTCTTAAAGATATAATTAGATAATATATAACTGCCAGTGGGGATGTGATTTGTTGTGTTTATGTAATGTGACCTTTCATTTGATATTTTAACAGCACTTTTAAACCTCTAAAAAGACCTGATAGAATGTGAGGTTTTCTCATTGTAGGGGTGAACAATGCAAAAATTACTGTCTTTTTGTAGGCTGATTATTTGTGTGTTGATTTCCAAATATACTTTTTTTTATTAAATTCTGTCTCTATATGGTTTCAGATATGCATAGTCATAAGTATGCTGAGCAAAATACTGTCCACAATAAAGCTTGTCCAAAACTCCAAGCAGTTTTACTTCTGCAGAACACTCTGCTCCTTGAGAACATGTTTTCTAAAGGAGTCACACAATGTGTAGGGTTTTTTAAAGCAGTTTCTAACAGGAAACTATTTGCTGGTTTCTAGTCTTTGCATTCGTGCTCAAATTTGCAGCTTGTCAGCCTACATAAATTTCCAGGAAAACCCATCCAGAAAAGGACAGCATCTCACAAGTGACAGGGATCCAGAGCCTGTACATCTGTGCTCAGGCTCTGCTAACGAAAAACGATACAAGCACAGCACGTGCTGGTTTGGAATTCACAATCCTCTGTGTTCTGCAGCAATGACTGGCAAGGCTGTATGAAATGAAACAAAATTGGCAATGATTCTACTGAAAGGTGAGTAATAGGTACTGTTGAGGACTTTCTCTCTCCTAGGCAGAAATCCACCACTGACTCAAAAGTAACACTTATACTCAGTTGTGTTTTCCTGGGAAATAACTGCACTATGAGGAAAAGGAGGAACATACAACTTCTGAATCATCTTGAATATTTTTCTTTTGTAGTCTGAATTCACAAATAATAGTTCTGGGTTTTGAAAACCCAGAATTTTTTTAGGAAACTTCCAGATGACTTTGCAAACTAGTCTTTGTATATTTGCTACATCCATGTTGCTGCTGTTTTGTTGGTTTTGGTTTTGTTTGTTTTTTTTCCTTGGAACTTGAAACATTTGTTTTCTGTGAGAAAAATACTTTGCATGTGTGGTAAGTTTGTTCTTTAAAGAGTGATTTTGGACCTATTGTTATCTCTGTAGCTGTCAGTGGACCTTTCATCTGATCTCATCATCGTGTCACTCAGTGAGGGTCACAGCAGTTTGCGCTTGGCGCGGTGCCGTGCCAGGCAGATGGCACGGGCAGGGAGCCAGGAGTGCATGTTGAGGGCAGCAGACTTTTCAGCAGCCTTGTTGGAAAGTGTGAGAGTCTTGGCCCACGTGCAGTGTGGCTGCACATACCTCAGCCATCCTTCCCTCACATGTGCAGCAATAGAGGCAATGGTTTGTTTTAGAAGGGTCTAGAATGGCCCTCAGATTTTCTCCTAAGTCACTGGCAGCCCCGAAGAAGCCTCTGTGGCTCAGCAAAACAGTGGGCTAGTTCTCTTTTTTCTTTATTTGCTGCAGTTGAGCTCAGTCAATCTATAATACAAGGGGGTTATTTTAAATCATGATAAATAAAATGCATTTAAAAACTAAATATAGCACACAGATTTTTTTTTTTAGCATGGAAATTGTAATGATGTTATTTTTATTATTTCTTAGAGCACTGAAATTCAGTGTATTGGCCACTGATTTCTTGACCAAATAGGCATGAACATTTCTTTACCGAGTCTTAATGTTGATTTTCCTTACTCTTGTTTAATGATTAGAGCAAGTTTCTGTAGGGAAAATATTTTAATACTGTGTAATGTGGAATTATTTAATATTGTGTAAGAGATGCATACTTGTGGTTTGAACAAATTAATGGTCAGCTAAGTTTAGTAGAGCAGCCAGGCATGGTTGCATTTCAGATAGGTCACGAGTCCTCACAGGCACTAAAGGTTTGGTAATAACTCCTTTAGTAATTTAGTCACTCTGACAATTACTGCTTCATATGAAAATGAGTCATTGGTATTGTGTTGCTTTTATAAGAAAAAGTAGTTTTAAGTAATATGAGAAGGTGAGGCTACTTTGGGAGATTTGCCCATGGCTAAAACTGTGACAGTACCCCAGCAAGTACTGATGGGGCTTTGAGATGTCTATATGCTGAATGTAAAGTCTTAGCAAAAAAAAAAAAATAAAACCAGAAAAAAATTAGTTTAAATTCTTACTGTATCCACTGTCAGTTTTCTTTCTGAAGAGGCACATCCATAACAGTTGCTCTTCTCTCTTGCTCTCATGCTCATATATGATGGGAGTCTGATCCATGCTTGGGCGTATTGACTTGGCTGTGGGCACATATTGACTGTGGGCAAACAAGAGAGTGGAGTGGTGTGATTGATGACTGTACAGTGGAGAGCATGAACTGTGCCTGAAGAAAAGCTTTTAGAGTAATTGTATTACTTCCTCTTTCATATGCAAGTTGCATTACTGAGAGAATGGCTTGTTTTCTTAGTCCGTTTCTCTATCACTTGATGTCTCCTCTCAGCTTTAGTATATCTTAATACAGTATCAGTTGGAAAGGCAAATATTATTTTAGTATTCTGGTTATTTATTTAAGAGGTTTGGTGATACTATGGCACATCTTACATTATGCTGAATTTCATTGTACAATTCATTCACAGAAAATTGGATTCTTTGAGCAATTCTGCTTTAGCAGTTATTAAAAGAGCTGAATCAGATCCTCTCATAATCTTAAAAGAAAGGATATTAATACAGAATAAATTCCAGATAAGATATGTGATTTTAGTGTAGATCAACTTTTTTTTTTCCACAAAACACATAGGCTAGAAGGGGCTCCTGTAATCTTCAGTTGACCTTCAACCTGTAATACCTCTATGGAGTCCATGTGTTTTGTTCCAGCAGCCACACTGGATTATATATAAATGTTTTTTTTTTAATTCAGAGTGATGGAAATGATGTCATGAACATACCTTAATACATGTTTTTCAGTGTCTGCATTGTGTGCAGATTTATGGACAAAGAATACACCCTTGAATGAAGTTTGGTGTGATTGTATTATTGTTATATTTTTTACAATAAAATAGATACAAATAAATGTAACTGGAAGAAACCCACAGGAATGCATTTTCAGTATATGGGATTTCTGTTAGAGCTTGACTAAATTGAAGAAGTTACTGTTTTGTTAGTATTATGTCAGCATCTACTTTGATATGTGTTCATATAATCAGACAGCTTGTGGTCTGATGTTTACCAATTTGGGATTTTCAAGCCATAAAGTACATTATTGTCACTAAGGGAGGTGCCATAACAGTGTGTAACACTGGAACTACCATCACACTGTATAGAATGGAGCCCATGTAGCAACATCATACAGTTATATCATCCTAGGCAGTGTTTTGTCTGTGATTTGCTGGCAGGATCTGTGTCTAGAGACACATTTTTTCTTCCTCCACCAAACTGAAAAACAAAAGAAAACAAAATGTAATTTATCTGGGTACAGTTGAGAACTAGTCTTTGGTGGCATGAAAAGGTTCTCCCAGCTGAGTTTTGCATGGTGTACCTTCTTTTTATAAAATGGCATTCCATGGGATAAGGCTGGATTTGTTACTAAGGCAAAAGGCTATTGGTAGTGCAGAAACTTCTTGGGGTTCCATATTTCACTGATATACTCAAGTAATTCCCTCAAGGTGTTCCCATTGTCTTTGTGCCTGAGATCAGACTTTTGGGTTGATATCCTGTGTGTTAGAAGTTGTTCTTTTTACACAGAAAAAGTCTTTGTGTTGACAAGCTGCCTAATATAGACTATGTAGGTGATCTGTTTTAAGAAACAGGATGTATTATTTTGGGAGAAAGAAACATACTTGTTCTCCAACACGTGGGTGCAGGTGCTGGGAATTCAGTAAAGGTGCTAAGCTAGTAAAAAAAATTCCCCTCCATTTTTTTTTCTTTACATTGAAAAAGGTGTTGATAGGGATTTTGTAAGTGTCAGGTGAATATTTTAAACAATGGAACTTCTGTATTTTTTTTCAGAAATTCACTGTATTGTATCTTTTTAACTTGTTTCTTTCTTAACTCTTGCAGTGGGAGGAATTTTAGCATTCCCTTGTGGCTCAACACAGAAGTTCAGCTGGTTCTGGCATCATAAAGTGTACAAACCCAGTGGGGTCTTGAGGACAGAGATGTGAGGATGTCTCTTGGCTGTTGGAGCCTTACAGGAATGGTGCAGTTCTGCCCCTTAGGTGGTGGTCAGTGCTGGGAGAGGGGAGTGGAGCAGTGTTAGTACCTCTGATTCTGAGTTTGCTTTGCAGTCACTCCTGGCCAGGCTGATTTTTCACACTTTTAACAGACAGAATCTCTCAATGGGTCACTTATCCTGGCCACCTCTGTGGCATGGTGTCCAGAGCATTGCACGCTCTGAAACTACATCCTTATCCCTGTGCAGCTCCATGAGGAAAAGCAGGAAATTTTTTTCAATTTTTTTTTCCCGTTTTTCTCTCCCCTCCCACAGATAGCTTGTAAAGCTTTGTTGGGTTAGTGCTCCTGGTTAACAGCACCAGGGATTAGTGTTATCTCTGGAATTGTAATGTGTGGGCCAATATTGTATCACAGCCTCTCCAACGGGTAACTGTCAGGGGAATTCCATCATCCTGTGTATTTCCTAGTGAGTTCAGCATTTTTACTGGGAATATCCAAAGCTCACTGTATTTTCCTTTGGAGGTGGGAGGAATTAAATGAGGTAAATATAGGAAAAGAAGAGTATGTATAGAAAACCAGAAACATCACTTTATTCTTCAGTCTGGTCTGCAGTTTCATGCAAATCACAGAGCAAAAAGTTAATTATAATACTTAGAAATGAGGCAAAAAGCTTTTTCTATACTCACTGCTCATGTTTAAGAATCTCCTGGCTTCATAGCCAGTTCTCAGAATAGCTTACTACTTAGTTAATACATTTGACCTAATGACCAAAAGTGGCAACTTTATGAATTATGTATCAGTCTCTTGGGTACCAAACTGTGTGCTTTGGTTTTATTCAGTCATTTCTGATTTGATTATCTTCATTAGATCATGCAGCAAGTTAATTTCTTTTGAATGTATTGTTTGGACTTTACAATTAAAAGACACAAATCAAATTGCATAGCTTTCCTCCTGTCTTCATTATATCATCAATGAATTTCAGAATTCCAAATACTATTGTAATGCAGCTTTCTTATAATCTAAAAATGGAAGATCAATGTAACACATGGATTATCAGTTTCTGGACCCTGCACCATCTGTTCAGAAGAAGCATACTTTGAGACTGGGGAACATCAGCAGCAGTAGTGCCTGAGGGATTTTTATGTATTTCAACTTGCCAATTAGCAATAGTGGTGGTTTCTAAGATGCACGGATCACAGTTCCACTTTCTTGGAAGGGATATGACAACTCGCTTAAAGTAACAATATCATGATCTTTTAGATAAAGTTCAAGTTGAGCATTTCTGAAGTATGGGGTTTATTTTCAAATTCATCTGGGAGGTGAATGTCTGAGGGTAGTGAGATACAAGTAGCAAATATCGACAAGTACATGGAGAGTGAAGGCTTTGGATGACTTTGATGTTTCCTATGGCCTGCAGAGCTCAGTTGTCCATGTTCCTGTTCAGTCCAAACAATCACCCTAAATAGTGCTGCTGAACCCAAGGACAAGCTGCATTTCTTCTCATAATTATTATGTATTTCTGGCTGAAGTGCTGTATGTAAGTCTGTATGTCTGGAAGACATAAAAAAAGAGAAAAGCTTGTCTTTTTTTTTTGTGATTGGCTTGCTTTATTTCAATTTTGCAGCTTTTTTAAGTTTGTATATGGAATCATCCAAACTCTGTAATCCAGGATACTAAATAGCTCCTGCATATGCAACAATGCTGTTCTAAAAAAAAAAAAAAAGGCAAAAATTAAATGATAGATGGCCTATGTTATTATACTAACGCCTGAGGCTTTTCAGTATGCTACAACAGAGGGTTTCCCTCTCCTGAATGTTTATTTAAAGTAAAATTGATTTGGTCCATTCATAATTTCTTTTTTTTATTAACTGAAAAATATATGAATTGCTTTGCAACTGTTTCACTTCTCTGTATTCCTCCTGCTCCATCTGTGTGTTACCACAGAGGGTTTTTTGTTTTGTTTTTGTGTGTGTGTGTGTTCAGTTGTTAGAGGGTTCATTTCTTGGGCCTTCAGATTGTAGTTTAAATACATTCACGTTGCTTGATTGCAATAATACCCCATTCTTAAAAGAAGAAAATCAAATTTTCTTGGAAAAGATGGAGAAACCATTTTCTTTCTATTCCTTGTTTAAATAAGTTCCATAAAGCTGTCTTCAAAAATGTTCACTTATCATTAAGTAATTTTCTGGTGGTGAAATGATACTTGGTTTATAAAAGGATACCTGGCGTTGTTTTTCTTATTTTTACAGAGATAATTCAATTCTGACCTTTCAATGGATACATTTATGATTCAATAGTAAATATTATTGAGGAAGGCATTCCTCCTGTTCCTTTAGAGTCAGTTTGATAAAAACCCTTGATTTAGAACAAGAGTACAGGATTTTCTGTGTAATTAAGTAGTTGCTGAGTGGAGAGACAAAATTTGTTACAAACTCTTAAATTAGGCAGGGATAAATGATGACAGACTTCTGCAGCTGAGGAGCTGCCATTCCATCTAAATCTCTATAGCTGCACCAGTGTAAGTTAAATCTGTTCAAGATTCCATTCTTGAATGCTTAAGTTTTTCCTGTTTTCTTCTGATTTATCATAGATGTTCTCTTGGATGAAGATAAGTTTTATGCTCCATATATTATTTTCTACTATGCAGGCTAAAATATTACAATTCCTTCTTCAAAGAAAACAATATATTTGAATGAGAACTAATTACCTCCTTTTTTATTCCTAGTGACAAAAGCTAATATATCACACTTAGCCACTATAAGAACTCCATTTCAGTAAACTAATTAAACTAATCCTATCTCTACTCATTATTCTCAGTTCTGCTAAATATTTTAACAGCATAGATTTATTTCATTACATAAATTATATCATACTTAAAGAAAACAGTTTGCATAATGGTGCATTTGCATTCCCAAGAGTTTATTTTGGGTTTCTGAATTCAGACTTCAAATTTCAGTTGAAATAATATTATTTGCCTTATTTATGGTGGTAATTCTTCTTAATTATTACTAATTATCTAGAATGATGTATAGCTTTAATTAAATGTAAGTGCTTGGCATTCTTGTTAACTTAGATTAAACAGTGACAGCTTCTCCTGTATATAGATAATGTAGTGTTAGAAATTTGTGATATTTCCTACAGTTTAAAACCTGTAATTTTCAAAACACTGGGGTGGTCCATTCAACAAACTAATCACAGGGTAAAAAAAAGTTCCTTTTTGATTCTTAGTGATTGTGCAAATAAAAAGATCCTGTGCTTGCTGGGCATTTCTTAAGCTACATAATGAAAAATAAAAATCTACTTCATTTTTTTCTACTAAAATTTTGAAACCAGAATATGTTGCATGCTAAGAATTTAACAGTAGTGTTGCTGAGAAGCTGTAAAGGAATAGTGCCTAAGTACCACTTCAGACTAAATTGCTTTCTACTTATAGACATGTAATGCAATTAAAACAAGAACCTGTAAGCCTCCCGAATCTCTTAAGTTTAGTTTAGGCCTTGTACTTAGGATACCTGCTGCAGAGCTTTCCAAAATGTTAAAGACAGTATGGATAATCAATAATTAACCAGAATTTATCTACTGTATGCAATTCATATGAGCTGTATAGAGGATTCATAGTTTCATTGTTTTTTTGAAAAACCACTTATATCACAGATGTAATGGCATTCCAAACTTAATGCCAGTTTTTGTGCTCTTACCTGGACTTTAATTTCTGTCACCGTTTCTGGTTTATCATAGAGCTCATACAAGGTGAATCATGAGGATTTCAGGAAATTCACACAGAAAGGGAGTTAATTTTGGTTATATCTAGCTGGGGATTCTGCATGATTTCTTAAAGAATGAGAGGCAGACAGACAACTGACAGACAATTTGTAAATTGTTTTATCTTAAGTGCTGTGGGTTATGGTCCCTCAGCTCAACATGTCATGAGAGCTCTCTCACTCTTGTGCTTGCCAAGTCCAATCTGCCAGCTGGAATGAGCAGAACTGTAATTCATCTTCCAGGTACCAAGCAAGCATCAGTACAGCTTTCAATGACACTTCACCCTGCTTTGCACCTTAGTTGCTTCTTGAATGCAACAGTGGGAATTGCGTTCATATTTTGCTCATCAGTAATCAAAACCTTGCATTCAGGTATTAAGTTTACATAGATATGCTGTTGTTTTGGTCAGTTTTCAAGTATTTGTCTCTAATTCATTACATAAGACCATGATAATTTTATTTCTGTCATCTGTGCTCTTCCTTTTCTGACATAGACAAAAATAGTAAATCGGTGTGTGGATCTTTACATTTGAGTTTTGTTTTATTCATCTAGTCTGCAAAGTTGTTACCTACAAACAAGCTTCAGATGTGGTTAACAGACATTAGCATAAAGATGTAATCTGGTCATATTTATATTTTAAATGTTAAATATATTGTAAATAGATTTTTCAATAACAGAAATTATTAGGAAGAAAAAGGGAAATCGAGCCTATGATATAATCTATTCAATTCTTCTTTGATATATCTTTGTCCTTAACATTTTAGAGAATATCAAGCAAAATTTTGAAGAAAGATGACTGCTTCAAATAACAGTTCTCAACTTGATTCCAAGTGCTGCATGAACTATTCACTCAGAAACTAGGGTAAAAGACTAACTATTCTTTTGAAGAATATGTGGATATCATTTGTTAATAGAAGATTATAAATAGTCCAAAGATAGTAAGCACATACTATATATAACATTTTTATTTAGTTTCTTAGAATAATAATTCATTGCCATGACAGAGGTGTTCAGTAAGGGAAAATTTGTAGCATACAGAGCTTTTCACCTTCAAGAGGCCTCTTTAGCTTGAGCTCCACCCCAGTGATTGAATGTTGGTAGTGCTGATGCCACTGACCTCTGCGCAGTAACCCTGCTCTTCATGCAAAGGTCCTGGTGATTGGCCTCAGAGAGCTGTCAGAGCATGGGGCACACTCCTCGTGTGACAGGACACTGCAAAGATGGAATGGCTCTGGGAACCACACCAGGGACCTTGGTGCCTCTGGTCAGATTTAGGTAGGAGCTTTCTCATGTAAAAACCTATGATCCCACTCAGGAGGAATGGCTTTAAATTGTCAGAGGGTTGGGCTAGGTTAGATTTTAGGAAGAAATTCTTCCCTGTGGGAGTGGAGAGGCCCTGACACAGGTTGCCCCCAGAAGCTGTGGCTGCCCCGTCCCTGGAAGTGCCCAAGGCCGGGTTGGACAGGGCTTGGAGCAACTTGGATGGTGGATCGTGTCCCTGCCCATGGCAGGGAGGTGAAATGAGATGAACTTTAAGGTCCCTGCCAACACAATCCATTCTCAGATACTTCTGTGAAATTGTAATTGTTTAGAAAATGCCTGTGACCTTGTATCCTGGTTTTAAGTGCTTATCAGGTGTTCTGGATGTTACTGTATTGCTCTTGCAAAGTGCTGAGCCAAGCTGGGAGAAGTAGAATGTAGGAAACTTCTGTTGAAGTTGGAGCAGAATGCAAGGTACACAGCTGTAAAAATGAGGCTGTAGAAGCTGGGGTGAAAAATGCATAGACTTGGAGCTGGTAAGGGCTCAGAAGATCAGTAAGAAATGAAGTTTCCATGCAGGTCAGGAATCTCAGTTTTGGTGGATTCACAGAACTTTGTTTAACTGAAGTGACCAGCAACTAAGAGGGGCTGGTGGGGAAGGCAATCAGCCTTAGCAACACCAGAGGTAATCAGAGGGAAAACAACTTTCTGCTGGGAAATACTTGCTATCTGTCTTCCCAGTATCTTTATTTATTGTTTATGTATTTTTCTCAGTATATCTTGCATTATGAAACTACATGGCTTAGAATTAGTTATCAGTATCAGTAAAACAAAATTTTGCTAGATATAATACCTAATAAAATTTGTTGTACTCTTTAAAGTGTGCTGTGCCTGAGTAAAATATGGACTGTGTATGTAGCTTCAGTATGCTTGCCTAGCTTGACAGTCAGATGTTTCACTTGACAGATGTCTCTAATTATTTATATTTTTCATAGTTATGTGTATTTGATAAGTCATGTATATGATCAGCCTTAGAGGGCAAATTTATCAGCTAATATACTTTGTACATACATATATGTATATATATTTATGTCTGTTTCTACAGAACTTATCTGTATAATTTTTACATGTAAAAATACCTGTGTGTGTATGTAAAATACACATATTTTATAGAAATTCTTTACACTAAGCTTGCTCAGTGATACTCTGTTTTTATTTCTGTTTTTGTTAATTATTGAGTGTCAACCTATGAATCATGCTGATAAATAGGTAGTTGTGAAATAAGATTTTTTTTTTCTTTCAGGCACATCTTATTTAACAATGACTTTTCATTTTACAGTAGCTTGCATGCTTACAGTGCTTACATTAATTGGCGTGTAAGGAACACCAGTTAAACAGACCCATACATGTCCTTTCTGAATGATGAAATGAGCTAAATGTGTTTGAAAATTTATGTGGTTTCATATTGGTAAATGAGATGTATTTGTGGGTCATGTTACTCATACATTAGCTATGTTTAATGATAAATTTATAATAAATACCTCATTGGTCAAAAAGTTTACAGGTAATGTAAATATTTTACAGCAGTGCCAAAAACATAAAATTGTTAAGGTCATGAAGATAATTTGGAATTTTTTGAAAGAGTTGTTAGACCACAAACTTCATGTCAGCTTGGTGTTCAGTTCAGTAGTATAATATTTTGACAAGGGACAATATTTTATGCAGTCCAAAGACCACAGATCTTTCACTTTTGTTAGTGATTACAGCTCAGTTGAAGTTTTTCCTCTTGAGGACCTGACCTCAAGTGCTAAATATACCAATTCTATCTTTTGCTAGGCAAAGAAGATGATGACAGTATAACCCTATGCACTCACAGCAGCAGTTTCACATATTTGATGAGCTCACATTCACAAGACATCACCATATCCTGTAGTGTTCAGCCAGGTGGACCAGGCATAACATAGTCCATAGTGAGTAAAGAGTCCTACATTATATTAAGCTCTCTCTCCATTACTTTCTAGAACTGTGTTGACTGGCTGGTGTTGGGGTGGGAGTATAATATTAGGAAATCTTCCTGATTGATTAATCCAATAAAATGCTTTCTCCTTTTTCTCATGTTCTCTTATCCTTCCATATGTTCTGATAGCTTCATCCTAAAGTGGCCACCTAACAAAGACATCATTATTCTAAAGTGTATTGTAGACTCTTGTAAAATGGCAAAAAAAATCTAAAGAAACTCCAGTGTATTCATTAAAAAATAATTTGTTTATAATTACGGCTGGTCATGATAATAGATAGAGAGGTATTTAGAAGGAAAATTAGCCCAAGTGAGCAAATAGCTCTCCAAACATAACATATGGCTGTGAATAAAGGCTTAAAAGAATATTCTCCCACTATTTAAGCAGTCTTTGCATAGTATAATCACAGACCCTGCTAGGAAAATGACAGATATTTATTGTTGTGTTTGTTTCTTAGTGCTCACAAAATTCTTAAAGTATAATAATGTAACTGTTAAAAAAAAAGACTAATCCTACTGAGCAAACCTAATCTGTAACAAATTTGGACATTGAAGAGCTGATGGTTTTGCACAAACAGGCTGTGCAGCCTAATTTCAAATCTAGGCTGTTGAAGTGGTGTTTCTGTGCTTGACCCCCACATTACTTGTGTCAAAGTGTTGTCATTAAATGCTGCAACAGCTCCAAAACAGCAAAGTCAATGTTACGAATTCTATATCCCAAACTCAAACACACAACTGATTGCAAGTCCAATGGTTTATCCCAGACTTAGAGGTCCATGTAGTGTCTGCTGTGAACCAGATGGTGCAGTGGGATCATGACAGATGGACACAAAGTGGAATAGGTGCAGGTAGGGGCCAGGAGGGGGAGGGCAATGGAGAGCTGATCATGTTGGAAAAGAGCTAAGCATGGTTAGCCAAGCAAAGCAAAATGCTGAAGTGGATATTGTTCCTATCTGTGGCTGCTTGGGAGTAGGTGACAGGATGTGGATGGCATTTTTAGCTAAAAAGCACAAAGCTAAATGGGTATGTGCTGTCCATAATAATTTACAGAGAGATGTAAAAGAGCCTTTAAATAGTCACATGAGGGAGTTTCAGAAACAGGATTCCAGTTTGAGCATGGGCCAGAGGAGGTCAAACACTTAGCAAATTTCAAGACGGATTTTCTACACTTTCTTAACAAAAATTACATCATGTGGCTTCCTAGCAGGTGACTCAACTCACTGACTCAGGAATTATCTTCCAGCTCTGCTTTCTTTCCAAGAAAAGTCAAAGTCACAGATGCTCTGGCATTGTCAACTGCCAAAATCCCTGCAGCTGATAGGATTAACCAGCTAAATTTGTCCATGAAAAATACAAAATCTGTGTTTTGTAGTCCACGTTCAGTAATTCACATATTACCACTATATTTGGTCGTAGTGCTACTTTTCCTAAACCTTGTCTGTTCTGGGGTTCTATGTACATTTATGTGATAAAGGAATTATAGTTTGTACCACTATACACTATTAAAAAAAAAAAAAAAGTGCATGCTGTTACAAGTTACCTTATTTCAGGGGAAGGTTTATTGGAAATTCAGCTCACACAATATGTGATGAGGTGGAATAAAATAACAGAAGTGACCACACTCAGTGCATGCAGCCCATGTGCTTGCCATTTTTCCATTTTCTTAAGCATGTATGGACAACTGAACTTACACAGTGTGCAGCAGTTTCCACATCTTTCTATGCATGCTGTCAAATTTGTATATTTTTAAAATTATTAATAGTAAGTGCAGAGAAAGAAAAAGTGACACGTTTTGAACCTATACTAAATGTCAGAAGTAGTAGCTACAGTGTGGCCAAAGACAATTCTGTTGCTTGTAGAATCAACTACTTAATTACATTGTTCACTTATAAAATCTTACTCATAATTTACTTCTCAAGAACCCATATTTTGTGCAAAATTTAATTTCAGAGTTAAAATTACAGTGAGGAGATGGCTCAATGCTGCTTTTTCCAGTGGAGTTAAATCTTGTACAGCTGTGTGCTTATCCTTCTAGTGCATGCATCATTAAATTAATACAGTTTTCAAATATTAGTGGTAGCACAGTAACTGCACTAAAAATTGAAGTTTAGGCCAATAGAGCTCTTATGGTTCTGTGTATGTAGACACTGTCATTACTGCCATGGGAAATAAATTAGGATAAAATCCAGCTTCATTCAACACAATCCTCATAATTCTGTGGAACCACATCTGATAATATTCCTTCACTAGAATGTTTCTAGTGAGTAAGAACTCTGGGACTTAGCATTGTGTAAATATGTACTCATAACCTTAAGAGTTTCACATTGAGGGTGCCTGAAGTTCATCTTACATGCCAGATGCTCTGCCAGTTTCATTTTACATATAGCTGTCTGTATAATTGCTGCTGTTCCAGCTGCATTAGTTTATATCTTCTTATATATTCTCTTTATATTTTTATTGAGAATTGGCACTAAACCAAAAGAAAATTGTCCTTTACGGGTTAGATAGCAGTACTTTTATTCCACCTATTTTATCAGATTTAGACCTTTCATGTCACTCTTAAATAATCATTGTGTTTTCCTGCCTGGCCTTTTTGAGCATTTATTCATGTTAAGCAAACAGCTAAATAAGCATTTTAAACTGTCACTCAGGTTACTTAGTGTAGTGCCAATGTGTGCCTTGATGATTCAAATGAACATAAAATATTCTATCCATGTTTTCATTATTGTATCTATATATGCTTATCTTAGAAGTGAGATTAGGAGCCATTTGCAGTGTGCATGCATTGCTATATCTATATAGGCATAGAAACAGAAGGTTGCAATACAGAGAGGAGAACATGCAGGAATTAGTTTTTGCTCTTTTTCTGGCCTTTTCAAATTAAGAAAATGTGCTGGTGTTTTGAGTGATTCTATGATATCAGTTCAACCACTTTAATGATTTAATTTAAAACTGTGTAACTGCAAAGAGATGAGTAGTAAGGAAAGATAAAAAAGAAAAAAATAGAATTAGTAACAAGCAGCTTGGTCTGTGGTTATCTTAGCTGAATGTTACATGCTGATAGAATACAACACCTGGGACAAGAAATAGTCTGGGATATTTTGCTCAGTTAATGACTTCCTGAAGCCAATTCTTTCTGGAGGAGACACTGCCACCACATTCTTACAGTGTGACCTTGTGATCTGTTGTGCCTGGGTGTATCTCTTGCATCTCACAACAGTTATAGTCTAGTAACACATGGAATAATCTGGATTTTATCAGCATTTAACTGAATACTATTGGGCTTCTGCATAAATGTGTGACATGATTGTTCACTTCTGATCCCAGCCTTTTGATTATCACCTTTCCCTTGTGCAGTTGAGCAGAATTTGCCATGTGGTGCAGCAGCAAAGTAAACATTTAATATTTACCTTGTTAAGCTAAATTAAAATATAAGTTAAGATTTTAGTAAATGGTGTTTTGAATAAATAAGCATGTAATATTATCCTCTGTGATATCACATTTTCCATTTTCTTTTTTCTTTTTTTTTCTGAGAAGTACATCCCCCAGTAGAAAGGGCTGCTGAGGCTATTCAGTTTTTTTACAACAGCATAAGACACATTAAAGCAGAATGAAATAATCTCTCATAGCAGAGGAACAGGCTGACCTTTTAGCCATATAAAGTTTGATCAGGTGCCTGGACTAACACGTGAATAGAAATAATGCTGAGTTGGTCTGGCATCTCTTGAGAGCTGGGAAGGAGTGCATGAAGTGGTCAGTGAAATGTCTGCTGAAGCAAGAGTTTGACATCGTACGACAGGTGACAGATGTTGGACACCTTCACAGCATTAGTATAACTGTCATGTATGTTATAACTTAATTTTTAAATGGATTTATGACAGTTGTGATTGAAAAGTAAGAATGCAAGAATGATTAAAAAGAATCCCAGAAAGGAATGTGCAATTAATTTAAAATCCACTGGAACTCTATCAAGACAGAGTTCTGAGTAAAGGATCATACAGCAGATTGCAGAATGGCAGTGCCTCTTTCTCATACCAACTTAATTTAGCATTATTGCATAAGAAAATATGTTAATATTTTTGGCCAATGCACTTTCATTTCCAACTACAACCTTTTTTTTTTTTTTTACCAGTACTACCTGCAATCCATAACTTAATTTTTTTCTTAATAAATCTGATACTGAATTTAAAAAATATTAGCTAAAAATTCTTATGCTCCCATAAATTGTGGTGTCTAATTGAAGAACCGAATGTTGGAGTACTCAAGACTGGCTCTGTAGTTCTAATCACTTCTGTAATTCTTTTAAACTCAGTGCAAACTAAATGATTGCTTACAGAAAATATTAGTACAGAGAAAATACAGTGTGGGCAAACGTTATTCTGCTTTCCCTGAAGTATTGAGGTGACCTTATTATCTCCCAACATGAAAAAATGATGTTGGGAAAAGAAGGTCATTCAGACATGAAGCAAAAATCAGTCCTTGTCCTTTGCCATAGAGATTTCCAAGTACATATCAGCTACTCTAGAGAGGAGTCCCACAACTGGTTTGCTGTGTATGATATGTAGGTAAAGTCCTAGTACATTTTCATTCCTACAGATGTAAATAATTAGGTAGTTACATAGTAAGGTGATAATCAAAGCCATTTTTGCAAAGCACAGGCCATAAAGCATGATTTGTCAACAAAATCTATTGCTGTTAATAGGGAATTTCACATATACATATACTTGTTGGAATATTCCATAGAGTTGCAGATAGAAAATGAAGCTGTTTATTGATCAGAGCTGCTTTTTTCCCTGGAGTCCGTGCCCTAACTGCAAAGTACAAGTGCTGACTGCCACACACTGCTGATTGCAGATTTTTTTGACAGCCAAGACTTGACTCTTCCCTAATCCATGTAGCTGCATTGTACGAATTACAAAGCTTATGTGACAGAGCTGTTCTGTATTCCAAGAACTGCAGCACACCTGTCATCAGATAGAAGCAAGAATGCCCAAGTCATCACTTTGCTTGGGAAGCAGAACAGATGATTGAAATTATTTCTTACTACTAACTAATTCCCCTTTTAGCAGAGATAAGCTGCTTTGTTCAGCTGTAAATGAAACATTAGGGTATTAGCTGTCAAGGCAGAAGTATTGGAGGAGCTAAGATTTTATCAGCAGTAGTAACATTTTGGGCAATAAATTGTTTTGTTGGGCAGAATACTATTCTCCAGGGGTACAGAGAAACAAAGCTCATTAAGGTAAATGCTTAAAGCACCGCAAAAAAGCAAAGACAAAAGCTTATTACCTTTGTTTTGGGGATAGATAAAACATTTGCACTTTTTCATCTCTGTGTAGCATTGAGGAATTATGTGGTACTGTTATTAAAAAGATGCATTTGTAGGCTTGTACAATGCTTTCTGAATATATCCAAGGGACAAATACGTTCCTGAAATATCAACAGAGAGCTGTAGTAAGTGATGGCTTTTTGGAAATTGTTTTGTTTCCCTCTGGGTAAAATTAGGTATCTGCACATTGTCCTGTACTTAGCATTCATCAGATTAATAGACTTGCATTATTAAATGAATGTTTGAAATGGAGAAGGAGAAATGTTGGAGTTATAGTAAATATTTTTACCAATATGTGTACCTAAATTAAATTCATAAGGCTTTATGGTGTGAAGCATTAAGATGATGGGAGGAGAGGAACTGTGTTGATGGTGGGGACTGCAGCTAAAGAAAAACATTTGGAAAGTTATGAAGGAATTAGAGCTCTCTAAACCAAGGATGGGCATAAATTTACTATCAGAAACAGTTAAATAAGATGTGAGTAAAATAAAAAGTTGAAGGAATCTCTGTGAGCTAAAAGCCTTCAAGTAGCCAGAGGCAAATATTGTTTTCCATCATTACTTATTTGAAGTAGCATTTCAGAAAACTGTAAAATAGAAGTTTAATGCATAATACAAAGAACAAAAATGTGTAGCTGAAAAAACGCATGAAAGATTCTGTTAATAGCTGACACAAATGTCTTCAAGATTTTCTCTGTGCAACATCTAGGATTTGGAAACTAAAAGAGAGCTGGCTTTGCAGTCCATCATGTAACCTACCAAAGAGTCAGGAAAGATGATTTAGGAAGAATCAAGTAAAAATTAGTGAAGTAGAAGACAGCTGGATGAAGCATGGATTATTTAATAATGGTTTTCTGTATATAGGAAGATGACAACCAAAGTTCTGAATACTGCTCATTTATTTTATATGTTGTATAAATACATATTGTATTTATCTATATATTGATATTATTTATAATTAAATTCTCTATTGTATATAGACATGGTGTTATTTAAATGTGGCTGTCAGTCACTGAATCATTGTCCAGTGACGGGCAAATCTTCAAAAACAGTTTTCTGTCTCTGTGAAACAGATTATCATATTGGCCTACCAGTATATTCTGCTTGACTTTGTGGGGATAAGTGCCATAATAGTCGACTTTGTTATTGGCTAAGACTCAACTTAATGAAGTTGTTGTTTTTTCATGTGAGGTAATTGTGCTCATCTGACAAAGTATTAAGGTGTGGTGAGGGAGGATTCAGTGATGCTTTAATTTATTATCTTATATTGTTAGTTATAAAGAATATTAATGTTTTATGCAAGTGCTTTATAGGCACCCCCCAACTGTAAGAGAAGGTAACCTTGATTTTAAAATTCAGACTGAATCTGAAGAGATTAGATTTTAAGAACATGAATCAAACTGTATGCTGGCATGTTCCTTGTTCAGTCCCAGTTTCACTGTGGTGACCTGGAACAGCAGGAACGTTTAGGATGTGGTTTTACTCCAAGTACTGCATCAAATCAAACACAGCCTGGCTGGATTTTAGCACTTATTGAAGGGCTGCTTTCTAATCTGAAAATAGTGCCAAGTCAGACTGCTTGTACAGGCGCTGAAGCTGCGTAGGAAGGTAAAGGTAAACTCAGAAGACCAAAGTATAAGGACTTCTGGCTTCCAGTAGAAGCTTTACTCTGTTTTCTTTATCTTTGGGGCAATCTGTTTTCTTAGATGTCTCAGGAGACTGATGCCCAATGTCAGACACAGAGGCTTTGTTTTAGATGCTGCATACTTCAGTGCAACCAGCCAATCTGCAGCCATATAAATAAGCTTTGTCAATGTTGATTTCAACCTATGCTTTTTTCCTTTTGCAAAATAGGATTAATAGGGTGAATGTACTGTGTAAGTGTAGTGTATTAGTCCTGGCTTTATGAAAATAAGACTGGCGTCTCTTACATTGTGGAGTCATCCCCAGGTTACTCTGTCACAGCTATACATAATCTAAAAAACCCCAAATTTTTAACTATCATGATCAGCAAATGAAACAAGAACTTGAC
Organism: Climacteris rufus; assembly: GCA_013398175.1. NCBI lineage: Eukaryota > Metazoa > Chordata > Aves > Passeriformes > Climacteridae > Climacteris > Climacteris rufus. The sequence goes on along the minus strand of VZRZ01011485.1, from coordinate 1,208,225 downwards.
TTTGATCTTCTAAAATGCGCGAATTGCCTTTTAGGTGCTACAGACTGTAACACCCCACTGTGAGTTTGCCCAAGCTGAGCTGTGGTAAACATTTAAAGTGTTAATGGAAGAGCAGCTTGAAGAATCATTAGAGATTAAATCCAGTAATTTGCTGCAAGTTGATATTTCTTTATTTTAGATCTCATTTTCCTAAACAGCTGGTTTTCAGGGTTCTACATCAGTATTGAAAAGGGCTGTTGGGAAGATGAATTAATGGAGTTTCTGTTATGAGGCCAATCACAAACTGATTTCTTGAAGTACTTTAAGTAATTTAGGTATTTAGAATATCACTTTGGTTTTTTATATTAACAAAAGGATCATAGACATCTCAATATTTTCCTTTGCTCTTGGGGGAGCAATTCTGCAGGCTGAATAGGAGCCTGGAGCTCCTGAAGGTGCTACATGTAGGCAGGAGGGCAAGGCAGGTGTGCAGACACCCAGAGAATATTTGAGAATTTCCTCGCTGCCTGTCAGTGAGATGGAGACCTTTTCTGTGAGCTGTGGAAACTACAGATTTCAGTGGCTCCTGTTTTTGCAGTTACTGGGTTCAATTAATTCTTGGCAGGACATTAGGAAGGCCAGCAGAGCACACCCACACTGACCTACAAGCTTTGCTCTTGTCCTTCATGTCAGCTGGAGAAGAGAAATTCCAAATCTGTATAAAATCCATAGATTAAGAAGATTTCTTCATGGATTACTTAATATCAAACAGTATTTCTATAGTCACACAACCCTTTTTTTGAAGGTATTTTAAAGACTGTAGTAGAAATTTGCTGTGACCTACATTCATCCTGTGTTTCTGACATTACAGTAATTTTATCCAGCAGTTCAAGAGTATTTGGATGAAGACAGAAGTGTATTGGGAGGGGACATTAGTAACTTAAGGAATACACATTTCAACATAGACCATGGTCCTGATTCCAAGAGATAAAGTGAAAATGTCTACTCTAATTTTTAACTGGTGTTCTAAAGTAATTTTAGTCATGCTGTCAACTTGTTTCAAACCATAAATTGAGTTTTAAATACACACTTCTTTTGGAGCAATGATTGACGATTACTGAAATATTCAGAGACCTGGAATAATTTGTGTATTTACAAATGGCTTATTTTTATCTGACATCTAGTTAAGCTTTGGGTATGTTACTGCAGTGAATCACCAGGGGGAGGGATAGAACTCTTGAAGTTGGATAGAACTCTTGAAGTTGGATAGAACTCTGAAAAAATACAAAAGTTTGTGTTTGTTGTTAAAGTGGAAGAGAAAACTTTTCTGTACTGCATGAGAAATGTCAGGCTAACAGGGTACAAGGTGCTGATCTGAGAGAAACTTCAGCAGGCTCACTTTGTACTGACAGATCTAACCCAAATCCAGCATTCTCTTACTGTGTCACTCCCACTTTATGCAAGATCAGGTATTTCTGTCCTCTCTCAGCTTTCTTAAAGCCAGCACAAGCCCCCTCTGGTCCACAAGTTCTAGTTTATTTATTAGAACATGACTATGGCTAATTTGCTAAGATTTGTACTGCAGGTAATCCAACCACTTAGTCCAGCTCTAATGCATGTGGTTAAAGAAAAATGTATATTTTAGACCTTGGGGAAATGAGAATCGAAACATAAGAAACTAAATGTATCTCATATATAGATCTATACTGGCAACATATCAGTGTCTTTATTTTGCAATTTCTATAGCTGTGCTGATTTTTGACATTGATCAGAATCAATTAAAGCTAATGTGAGTACAGTGCAGAATTTTGACACTTGACTCTTCTGGAAGGGTATGAGACTAGAATTTTCTCTTTAAGACATCAATGCAATTGTCTTTTGTTTCAGCAGTAAGAAAGGAAGAGATAAAAGTTAGGAAAATTAAACATCTAACCTGTCAGAAAACTCCTGGATGTGGTGGAGACTTTCATAGTCTCTATGATAGTGAACAGCTTACACTGTGCTTTGTAAAATTGCTTATCGCAATATTTACTGGCAAAGTGGTGAGTGTTTTATACCCACTCACCTGTATGTTTTCATGTTTCTTTTTTCATGTCCCTTTGCCTGCACTGCTTGGGTTTGTATCTCATGGCAGTCATGATAACTGAGGAAAGCAGTAATGGTATTTAGCTGAGAAATCCTACTTTGACTGCTGCTGGGCCCAGGTATTGCAGATTGTTCTTAGATCTTGCAAGATCCAAGAACTTCCTTTCCATGCCTTAAAAGGATTTATTCAAGTCCTCTCTAGTCCGCTGTGTTCTTTATTCATTTAGATTCTCTGCATGATTTTCACTTCAGTGAAAAACTCATCATTTTTCCTATGTCAGAGTTTTTTTTTCATTTGTACTGTGGTTTAGAGTCCTCACTTGGCTAGCCAGGAGAGAGAATAATGGAGGGGTAGCACTGAAAAAACTGTGATGTTGTTCTGTTCATATGGCTTCTGGATAAATCTCTGAATTACTGTATTGAAGTTGCTTGAAATTTTACACTCTTTGCTGACAGGAAAACCAGGAGAATCTATCAGTGGTGCACAGTGGATGGGCCACATTCCTCAAATAATCCAGTCAATTAAAAATTGATTTTTGTTCTAGGCAGCATGGTGGTAATGTAGTGGGGAGACAGTGTATGCATTACCAACAGAGCTCACATCAGTTAAGTGATATTTAGGTGATCTTCTGTCATGAGAGAAAGCAGTGCAGTTGATGATCTTTGCTACTGAAGAAGCTAAATTGAAGTGTCAGATACCAGAATTGCATTTTATTTCTAATATGTTGGCCTGCCAGCCTGGGAGAAGCTATGTGAAGTCTGAGAATATAAAGGGACAAAAGTGCTAAATCTAGCAGAAACTGAATGGTTTGGGGAAGATACTATAACATGGCTTTTAGAGCCTTCAAGTAAATGCATTTAAAGGAATTGAATCTTGTACTTCAGTTGCTGGGCCTTTTGTCTACTACCTTTCTCCCTTTTCCTGGCAGCAGTTCTAAAGTAAATGAAAGATATGCATGATCTAAATTGCAACAGTCTTGTTCATTGAAAGAAAAAGAGATGATAATGCCACTGAAATGTTAAAAGAAATACCCCTTTTCTTAATGTATTTGAACTGAGAGCAAACAAAGCCTAGCTCTATTAATTGAAAAATGTGTTTACCTCGGATTTGTACAATTCTGAGTTGCAGAATGTAAAGAGGTATCTTTCTAATATCAGAAATGTGGAAATGTGCAGTCAGGCAGATCATGATCTATCCTCAGTACATATTGTGAGTCTGCAGTATGAGATACACCACTCCAGTTCACAAATCTGAAATCAGTCTGGTCTTGTCTTGAGGCATTAAAGCATCTATTGATAATGACAGCTTTGCACATTTTCCAACAGAATAGAAAACATGCAAAAAGTTTTAGCTCAGGTTCTTAGGATGCTGAAATCGTATCTGCTCTTGGTTAAGAGATATCATAGCCAAACACTGTGACACTAAAGGTGTAACTTGGATTTTGGTTGGTTTTTTTTTTTTTTTTTTTGACAGAAAGAAGGTTTTTCCCTTCCCTTTATTTCAAAAGCAGTTGCAGGATGTCCTTGTGCATCTGTGCTTCACCTCAAAGGTGGCTGCATTAAAGTGGCAGGTTAAGTGATACCCATACTCTTCCCCAGACCTCTTGGAAGTTTGGTTCCTTAATTACTGCCAAGTGCTTTCTAGTGCTCAGGTGAGAAGCACTGGAGGAACTGTAAGCAATCATGTTGGGTTTAAAGTTTAGATCCTAGTTTTTACATGGATAGTGTTACATCTATGCTTCATTGCTTTACAGCCAAACTCTGTGTCACGGGGAGATTTTAGTAACATATTGACACACAGCTCGTCTTGGCTGAGCTTTCAGCCTGCAGTGTTATATCTGTAAAATGAGTCAGGACAGGCTGGAATGAGGAGCAGTGATCTGCAAGGTATTTCAGATCTGTATAGCCTCATGTTGTATTTCTGAACATTGCTGGACCAAAATGTTTGACATCTCAAAGCCAAATTTCAAAGGAGATAGTGCATTTCTAAACATGAAGATCCAAAATTGTCTTCAATAGAAGAGATTGGTACAAAAAAAGCCCCAAGAAAACAACTAAAAAAATTGGTCATTGGTACAATTACTTCTCAGCATCAGGGAGTTTTCTAACCTAAATTTTAATAAGTTGAAAATCTCCCATAAAAGATGGTCCCACCTGTCACTAGTTTTCTTCATTAACTTATTGTTATTCTATATAAAGAGAAAATAAATCAGAAATGCTCTTTAAATGTTCTTCTTGGGGTAAAATGCTGCTGGGTTTTAGTGCTTCGATAAGGGAAGAAAAGTAACGAAAAACAAGAAATATGTTTCCAGGCCTCAGAACTCTTCAGCATGATTTGAATACAAGTGTCTGACTGTGATAAGTACGTTGGGCTCCCTTCTGTTAATTACAGTATTTCAAACGAGACTAATTTGACAGCCCCTGTCTCGTATTATGCTGAATACTTCCTGTACTATCACTTTGAGGAGAAGTCTCCTCCTCACCATGTGAATACTTTTTGATAGATTATAATTTTAGAAGGTCTGTGCCACAAACAGATAGTAATTCTCTGTTTAGCTGGAATGATTACTGTCTGCTAATGACTAAATGGGCAAAGCTTTCCCAGTCATTGACAGAAAGTACGAAATGGGGTCAGATACTTTCTCTAAAATGCCTTTAAAACCACGTGCCTTCTTTCACTGTATTTTTTTTTTTTTTTTTTGCGTAGAAATATCATTTTACTTAATTTGTTGCTGTGACAATTTATTGTAAATTTGAAATAGTCTATTTTCTCTGGATTGCATTAAATAGATGGCATCTTAAAATATTATTTATTGTTCTTTTTTCCCTATAATACTGCAAAATAAGATGAATACTAATCTCAAGATTAAAGCTAGATATTGTAGTTATTTTAATATGGAATTAAATATAAAAATACCTGCTGATAGTTTGTGAAACCCTAGAAACTATTTCCTCTTAACTTGAAGTCTGCATTTTGTGAACATCTAACATGACTTCGTCAGAAGTATTTATACAAAAAGTCATAGAGTTGCCGTAACTTTTCTTTTACAATATTATTGTAGTTTTATCCAAATTCCACCAGGTGTTGCCAAAGAACATACAGCCAAAGCAAAGTTTACAGCTGAAGTGGGAGTTGCTCAGAACAAGTGTGTATGTTTTTATGAACACAGCCATTAAACCCTTTTGCTGAAGCACGAGCATCTCCCCTACAGATTTAAGAGCATTTGTCTCTTCCTTGTAACTAAACACCAGGAATCAATTTGGTACAGAGTGGCATCATTTATGTGGGTATCCCATTCATAAAAATGGATTACTTCTTATGAAAGGAAGATATTCCCTCACAGGCTATGGGTGAACACTGTGCTGGTTTAACCATTACTTACAGACTACTGTAAATATTGCACTATGTTGCTCTTCTAATTTTGGGTGATGGAGTGTCTTTTAGTGAGATTTTCAAAATTACTAACACTTAGTTTCTTTGGTGGGCTTGAGTTTTTTTCATTCCAATAAGCAAAGTGGCTATAGACCCTTTATTCCTACTTCCTTTGGTGAAGATGTTTCTTTCCTTTGCTTTTTGTCCTTCTGAGTCAGGAGTTTTGTATATCACAAGTCAGTTCTGTTACAGGTTTTGTCTCATTCTGGGAAGAAAATGTGCTTTCAAAAGCCAAGGTTTGCTTGAGGTAATAAGAGCCCCAAACTTGTGGCTGATCACAAGAGTGCAGTGCAAGCTGTGCAGGCAAACAGCACAGGGTAGCACCAGGAATCAATTCAGAGACTTGGCACAGAGCACTTTCTATCCTGCCTCCCTGGTGAGTCCAGCCATTGTGCTTATGGCATAAAAAGCAATGTGCATTTTAATTGCTATTCTTGTTTTTGATCTGTTGCTCAAGTATTGCTATGGTTTAAGTCAAAAAAGCTGGATCATAGACAGTATAGGTTGCCAGAAAAGGTGTAACCAGGGACTGCTTGTGTTGGTGATGCAAAAAAATCTGTGTTAGGTACTGCACTGAGCCAGAAACTTTGAGGGAACCACCTCATTGCAGGTAATTGGGAATCTCTGGAATGGCACTGTTACGTTCTATAAATGCTGTGCTGTTTTCCTTTGTGCTTTATTTAATTAAAGTTTTCAGTTTATTGTTGTGCACAAATGTTTTCTATTTGAATGTGTGTTGAATGTTCAATAGCAACAAGGAAAGCAAGATTCTTTGGGGTAGTCTAGCATAATCAGTGTGGGCTGCAAAGATAAAGGTGTTTAAGGGAGAAGGAAGGAAGGAAAAACCTGAAATGTAGCAGTTACTTAAAGCAGAAACACATTCAGGAAAGTGACTGTAGCTAAGACTGCACAAAGAAACTCACTGCTTGTAAGAAATCCAGGACAGTGACTTCACCTGGTGGTATTTAATTAATTATTTATTGAGCTTTATGTTTGCCTTCCCTTGGGATATGATCTCCCTCCTTCCACCAAGAAGTGTCAACTAATTATTTGGATATAGGATATTTTAATTACTTTAGATCTCAGTAGATGTTAGTATGTATGTAATTTGCTCCTTTTCATATAGATAACTCAATATTACTGTTGCTTTCCTGGGATCCCATTTTATCACCATCCCAATGCACTTGACAAAGAAGCAGGACAGGAAAGAGGAGAAATACAAATTATCCTACAGATGTAAGATTGGATTCGTGTTTAAGCTGGTAGGTGTGATACAGATGCTGTGATCAGGTGCTGAGAGCCAAAATACTCACAGCCCTAATGCCACTTTCAGCAAAGGTACTGAAGATTGAGCAGTTCTCTGATGTGGTCTTATCAGTTTAAGTATAATGTAAATCCTGTTACAGCAGCTTTGTCCGATCTGCCTGTAGCTTTGTTCTGAACCTTTCAGTAACAGTTCACTGAAGCAGAAAGAACCCTGTGAATTGATATTATAAACCTGCATGGTTGCTTTATTCATTGTTGAAGCAACAGAATATAACAGAACTATTTATTTTAGTGGATTGAGGATACGTTTTTTTTCTATCAACACGAGCAGAAGAAAAATGTTCTAAATACAAAAGAGGAAAAGCTAATGCTATAATCATACCCATACCCATTCAGAGCACAATCCCATTGGAAGATAATGCAGAATACCGTATGTTTAAATTATTTTACACATTCAAAGAGATTTTTAAAATCCCAAAGTGTTGTTATTTCCTGCTGATGTAGAAAAAATATCAGGTGACATATTATAATCAGGAAATAATAGTCATGTGAAAGAAAAGCTTCTCATAATGCACTTAGTCTTTCCAGACAACTGTATTTTTCTAAGCACCTCCTACCTGCTCTCTTTGGAACTGAGATAAGCCTTAGAAATTCAAGATTGCATTGTATTCACTTTCTTGCTGGTGGGCATTCCTTACTGAAGTTCAAGAGCGTGAAATTTCTCTTTAGTCTCACTGCTTTGATATGGTATTTGCTTAATAATCAAACAAATTAAAGTGTGGAAAAAATTGATAAAACTGCAATATCTCAAAATGAAGTGGCTGAAATAGTAAATTGAGTTCCTTGTAATAATGCTGTGGTGCCATGTTGACCCTTATTCTTGAAAATCAGTTTTTATGTTGTGCATCAGTAAAGACGTGCGCTATTTGAACTTTTCAAGTGTCACGTAATCTAAAAATTCTGGCATTATACTTGAAGATTTTCTGTAGGGTTTTAATTAACATTTGTGAATTATGCAGATATGGAGGCCCAGTTTTATTGGTAGATGTCTGTATATGCTATCACAGTGTTCTGCTACTTAAGCCACATTTTTCTCTAACTTCCCTGAAGAAGTTAGTTCCATTACAACTAAAAAGTTTTTGAAATGGAAATCACTCTGAGAGTTATTTAAGGCAGAAATATTTTTGTACACTGTTCTTTAAATTTCACTGCTTCTTTAGGTGTAGGGAAAGGAGTTTCACATAGAAGCAGAAATCAGACGTTTGAATGGATCCAAAACAATGTCTGCGAAGTCTGAGTTTGTGATGTAATGGTTGTAGGTGCCTTATGGGATGAAAAGTGAAAGGGTGTTTTGTTTTCCTTTCTGTTTTAATTTTCCCGTCCACGTAGAAAAGTAGGAAAGGACATTTCCTTTTTGTCAATTTCACATATGGAACAATTTTAGAGTGGCAGGAATGCTGCTGATTTTCCATATGTACCCATTCCTCTCTTTATATAGCAAAGAGTTGTATGACCTTTCGTGGGGTGAGTGGTGGTGTTCATCCTTGGCAAAGGTCTTGGAGGTTTCAGTGAGTCTCTGAAATAGCAGTGAGTTGTAAAGTCACTAACACACAGTCAAGTGTGAATCTTGGATGGTCATGATTTGCTTCATTCTCACTTCAAATTCCTACAGCTACGTAAGTGTGACAGTTGTACATGCAGTAAAATGTAAAGAGGAATAAATGGACTTAATTTTGCAGAGTATGAACTTCTTTCTGTGTACCCACAGCACTCATCTATCCATGTTTTGTCCATTGACCACAAGGGATTTGCATCTCTAAATCATGAAAACATATCTGTTTGTATTAGCAAGATGAATGCTTAACTGATTCAGTAGCCAGGTCTTCTATCTGTGGTCACTGTAAATATTTGCATTGATTAGAAGGAAAAACAAGGCCTGATTGCAAGGCCAGAAAGTTGAATTGCCTCAAGGTGCTTTTATTTTTGTTTGTTCTGTTTTATGTTTTATATGATTTTTATTATTATGCTTTTCTTTTTCCAAAGTAAATTTAAAACATTTTTGAAAGGATTTTGGAAAAGTAGGGTGTATATGTAGTGTTGTGTTGTCAAATTTATGTATCTCTCTCTTCTAAAGTTTTTGGAATTCCTTGCAGATCTGTTTTTGTATTAAATTTTCAGTCTGAAACAATTCCTCCCATTTTGCACTCTATAGGGCTGTAATATTTGTGCAATGATGAGCTGCATCCAGCATTTTGTTAACTGAAATGGGAAGTGACAGACTGACTAAAAGAAAATGTCCGTGTCAAAGAAACAGATATTACTTCTTTCTCACAGATTACTGAGTGCTTGGACACTGAAGACTCTGAGATTGCAGATGCACTAAGGTTTCAAATTGATCCGTGTTAGACTAATTTGATCAGAAGAGTGACTTCTGTATCATGTTATTTTCTCCTATAGCATTTGATTGAGATGGTCAAACACAGAGGATATTGTGCAGGAAAAGGAGGGATTGGAAAAGAGACACATTGAAAAAAAATAATGCAGATTTGTTAGATAAATTCTATTTGCATTGATTTTCACTATGGATATATATCTTTTGATGGCAGCTGTCTTCAAAATAATAGCATAATAGATAATACTCTGCTACATAGTTTTGTATTTTTATTACTTCTTTTCCATGATATTTGTAGAAAAACCATCAAAGTTGGTCAGTACCCGCACAGTCAGCAAAGATATTTTCCTGTATTGTATTTTCAGTGTGGGGTGTTTTTGGCAAAATAGGGGAAAGCCATCGTTGTTACGATAGAATATGAAATGGAAAATGTTTGGAGAACTGCAGAGGAGATTGTGCAACAGGGGCATGAGAAAGTATCAGTTATTTTCTAGGCTTGCAGAAGTAGGTCTTGAGCTACAGGGACTGCTCCATCCTCAAGAACAGGGGTTGTCGTTGGGGTTTAACAGAACATGACTTGGCAGATCAGAGGCTGGTTTGAGGAGTCCCTGTCCTAGTTTGTTTCCATGCTTTGGGAAAGAAAGGTCAGGGGATTATAAAGCATTGTGAGATTATCACAATTTCAGATGTTTCTTCATCGCATTTGTTGTGCAAAACTCGAAACACAGCAGTGATGGTAGCTCAGAGCCTCCTGCCCAGGGAGAAGGGCTGGGAGGGGGCTTCTCTCTGACTGATCTGCTGCTCTCCGGGACCTTCACCATTGTCCCGGAGACAAGGACCTCATCAGCTAATTGGAATCCATCTCTCCCAACTTTCCCAGGTTTCCCAGAGGACACAAGCCCTGCTCTCTGTGTCCATAATCCTTTGCACAGAGCTTACCTTTTATATAGAGTCACCCCCTTAGGGGTCAAATTGAAAAAAGGTCCAGTGGGATTTTTCTTGCCAATCTCATGTAAAGGAAACAGAAGATCTGAAAATCATGTTTTCTAAAAGTTTAATATTAGGACATGAGAAGGCATTAACTTGCTGTCATTCCCTGGCAAATATCCTAATTTTGGTACTGAACTTAGTATGGGATGTCTTCTTTCCAACCAAATAAAAATAGCCCCAAAAGCATCCATTTTGTATAAACTGAAAAAAGACTGGTTGTACAGTAATGTGGTATAAGCCTTAGAGAGACAGGGTAGTTATCACATGGTGTCATCACATCGTTTGCAGAGCAGTTATTAGTTTTATTTTTGCTTGCAGTTATAGCTCAGGACAGAGAAAATGTAGTATATTGCTCTCTCTTTTTTTGACTCAGGAGATTGCATGCTTTGTCAAGAGTGCATTTGTTAGTCTCAGTGTCATATTTATATTAAAGACATAACAGAATCCTACTGCACTATCAATTGCTTTTCATTACCCTTGTCTTTGCTTGCAAAGGTCATCACCTCGCATGTGAATCAAATTTGGAAAAGAGTATTTTCTTTAGAAGTGGAATTGCAGTCTGAATTTCAAGGCAGTGCAGTTTGAGAAAGTTCATATAATGTATTCCTGGGCTTCCTTTTAACAGATGAAGTTAATTCAGCACCTTTGTGTGGGCAGATTGCATTCTCTCCTGTCAGAGTTGCAGTTGCTTTTGTTTTGTTTCACATTTGAATAATACATTTGATTACCATGGCAAATGTTGCAGTGTATGCACGCCTGACTGTAGTGCCTAATTAACTGATGATAACAAGGCAGGATTGCCCTCTTCTCTTTCATAAGCAATCATATACATGACAGTTCTTTTATCTTTCTTCAAAATTGACTTGCTCTCCTGACCCTTAAGCAGCTCCTGTTTTGTGTGTTTACCTCTGATGTCTTTGCAAGACTGTTAATTTTCTGTGGCATATCCTATCTAGTTGTAATTAACACATCGAACAGTGAAGAAATAGTTCTGCTTGCAGATGCCTAATGGAGGAATGCTTTCTTCCAGTAATTATACAGCTTCATTTTACTGATTTGCATTGACCTACGAGGATTTTGGGCTGTTTTCTGGTTATTTTTTAAGAACAACTACAGTGGTTTCCTACTTAGGTAGGAAAAACAAACTAAAATAATAAATTTGTGTAAAAAAAAATTAGTTTACCTGCACATAGAAAGTGAACTTAGAGGCAGTCACTGGTAAGTTTGGCCAAGGCCTGAATTTAGCAAAGTTAAATTGGAGATAAACAGTGCTGTCATTTTGCATGTAATTAATCCTGAAGTTGAAGTCCTGTTCTTATAATTAGAAACTTCAAGAAGCACTTGACCTATTTTAAGGAAGCATGTATATAAAGCAAATCTTTTCCACCATTGTATCTTTAACTGAACTTAGATTTCAAATAGATGAGACTAGGAATTCTATTTATTGTTTTATAGCTAGACTGAGAATAAAGCCATAATGAATACAAGTTCAAAGAGAAGGAGGTAGAAGAGGAAAGGTTGGTAGTTACAGCAATAAAAACAGGGGCAAAAAGAACAGCTTTTCTGAAGGACTCAGGCTGGAATAATAATGATAGAATTGTCTAAATCGATATATCTCTTGTCAGCCTCACGTCTGATGTTTGAATCAGTCAGGCCTTTTCTGCAAGAGCTTTCCTCAGGAATATTGAATTATTTATTATTTGTATCTTTTTTCCTTCCCTTTCTGATGATTTTTTTTTTATTATTTTTTTCCTAACTTAGTAAAATTTGTTTTTTATCCTGCCAGGTTCAATGTTGTCTGCTGTTTGATAAATAGCAGTAATTGGGTGTATAGCAGAAGTCATGTAAAAATGTATGACTTCAATTACATCTGGAACAATTTTTTCTTTATATTGATCTTTTTTTTCTGTATAAGATCTGCTCTTCATAGCCTCCAGTGCTGAGTTTTTAAAGAATTACTCTATGTCCATATGTTGGCATGCACTTTTGAACCCATGCATCTTTTTTTAAAAAAAATGGAATGCTGTCTCGAATCAGTTCTGTCTGAGCAGTAAGTGAAAAATTAGAGTCATTCAAATAGTGAAATATACATATTGTATTCTAGTCAGATGAAGGATTGCATTACTTTAAAATTACAATGCCTACTTACAGTGCCTGTTTCTCTTGTCTGAGATAATGAAGTGAAGGTTCTGGCCAATTAATGAAAGCATCATTTGTTAGCAATTATAATCCAGATAAAATTAAAATATGTGTTTTGAAAGTCACTTCCATGTGGTAAAGTGCTCTCATTTAAATCTGCAGTTGTACACCATAGTGTTTAGCTTTGTAAATATTATCAAATGTCCTAACGTAATATTTGAAATTACAGCAGTACATTTCTATCAGGTCAGAATTCTCATTGTGTTCCAGGTGTGATTTTTTTAATTGGTTTTCCTCTTTATGTCATGGCATGAGGTGATGAATAACTTGATCCAAATGTTTGGTGCTGATTTATGATAAAATGCATTTGTGTGTTTGCTCTGAAATGTCTTTATAGGTCAGAATAAAATACGGGCTGAATTTTCTGTTTGGACTGGGCTTGTGGTTTGCCCTGGTGTGGGGTGATGGACTGGTTAGAAATTGAGGTCTGAATTCAGACTGGAAAAGAGTTCAAGGCTGTCAACACTGGGATTTTGATAGGACACTGCTGTATTCTGTTATCTACATTGGTTTTCAGTGTGTGCATTTTTTGAGGGAAATGCAGTGGAATATTGCCTGTCCTTATTAATCATAATTTTTGTTCATTACGTAAGTCTTTGCTTTCCGTGCTTCATGCTTCAAACTCTTCTAAAGTGAGATTCAAAGTAAAGGGTTATATAAACAGTCATATTTATGCCATCCAGCGGTGGATCAAAGGGAATATTTCTCACAATTGTGGTTAATTTATGTCATTTGAAAATGTAATTACCTCATGATTACTGCCTGCTTCATACAGTCCCAGTCTGTGTTTTTCAAAGCTCTCATGATCTAGGCTGGTAGTGGACAGGAGTGCTAAAGGGGCTGGCTGCAACCTAAACCCTGCAGCTCTTTGCTGTGTGTCCTGCTGTCATTACAGGCAGAGGACAAGTGAGAGCAGAAATTGCAGATTTTGCTTCAATAGTTGTGACAATTCAGTGAATTGATAGGAGATTCTCCTGTTTCGAGTGGAGCCAATTTTTAGGCTGTTATTACATGGATCTTTGAGAACATGTATAGTGGCAAGGAAATACCTCCTCTGTCTCTAAAGAAGTTTGTTTAGGAAACCTGAACTTTAAAATAACCTTTTAGGAGCAGCTGTGTAATGCAATTTATTTAAAGACTGCCAATAATGCTTGAATCATTATGTAGGTGATCAGATGAAGCTGGGGTTAAATAGATAAAAAGAAGTTGAGTGGTGTTTTTACCCAAAGTCTTATTTAAGCCTCACTAGTCTGTTTTTTCCTGTAGCAGTTTGACAAAATTGCCTTTCCTACCAGCAGCCTGTTAGGTGCTGTGCACAGAAACAAAACCCTATTGTTTTAGATTTTCTTTCATATCATGTAGGTGTCTATGCCATACCACCCACACAGGAAAGCAAGTGAGCTGTGAAATATATTCATTGTTAGAGTACAGGGGAAATGGAGGCAAGCAATCGGCAGTAATAATGTACGACAGCAAGGGGAGGCTGCCAACATTACCTGCATTATTTCGGTTGCCTTTTTCATTATAGGTTCGGGAAATAGGCAGCAATTCGATTATGGCATGATTTGGGATGGAATTGCTTGCCGTTCACTGACCCTGTCACAAGGGGATCAAATGAGAAGTCAGCTCAAATAAAGTTTATAGTGTATTAACTGGACCAAGCATTGCCTAGCCTGGGAGCATGATTTTTCATCTTCCAGGGTTTTGTAACTGCTTCTCAGATATATTTGTACCTTAAGGCGAGGGGGGAGGGGGAGAGAGGAGGGGAAAAAGAGAAAAAAAGAAGGATTGGCTGAGATGTATAGGAATGAGCTCGTTGGCCAATAGTGAACATTCCCCTCCCCTCCCATGTGCAAATCTCAGCTCCTCTCTAGCTTGTGAGAAGCAGCATGATTAATAACACTGAGGGAACCTGCCTGTTGGATTATTAATTTTCCATCCTTTTTCCCTTCCCTTACGCATACCCCTGACGCTTTGCCTTTTTTTAAAGAAAGCTTTTCTTTTTCTGCCCCCCCTTTTCCCTTTCTTTTTTTTTTTTGTTTTTTTTTTTCTTCCCATGGAGCTAACCACTAGCCACTAATATTCTCGTGGCTACCCAACCCTGCAAGGGCTTACTTCACAGTGGGGTGAGTTTGTATATTGAAATAGGGGATTCTGCAAAGAAGCAGCAACTACAGGAAAAAAAAAAAAAAAAGAGAGTGAGAGAGAGAGAGAAAGGAAAACCATCCCTGAGATGTTTTATTACAGTACAGTTGCCTTTAGCTACAACTGCTAAAACTAGAGTTAATGCTGACCTAGAAGGCAAGAAATGTGTTGCAGCGTCTGCCTTGTTAGTTTAGAGAGCACTGCACTGCATGGGCAGACAAACATTGCCTCTCCTTATTCAAGCTCATTAAAACTGGCCCTTTAGAAACCTTGATTGCATACAGAGGGTGCAAATGGAGAGAAAATGGGGGTTAATGGTAGGTAATTGTACAAACTGCGGATTTTTGTTGGTGATGCTCGTGGGGTTTTCTTTTTTTTTTTAATATTTTTTTTTTTTCCTTAAATAGGCATNNTTTTTCCTTAAGAAGGCATTTACAAGACTCGCTGCAATGAACCGAATTTTGGGTGTGCAGTCAGAACCCGCTGGTTGTTAAGGTGGCGGTTTCCGTGGCAGGCTGCCGGTGCAGCCTCCATCCCTGCATCCCTGCATCCCTGCATCCCCGCATCCCCGCATCCCCGGCAGCTCCGCGCTGCGCTGCGGGGCCGGCCCCACGTGCGGGGCAGCCCGGGGACTCCGCGGGGCTCCCGCTCGCCATTCGCTGACCAGGTCATGTGTCCGGTGGCTATAAAGGGAACGGGGGAGGGAGCAGCTCCATTTGCAGCTCGGATGCCTGGGTTTGATGAGTTTTGCGAAGTTGCTGTGTTCTAATACTGTGCGATGCGTTTTGTTCTTTCAAGTTAGAATAGCAGCATTGAGACATTTTCCTTTGTTAACTCACAGTGCAATACCAAGAATTTCTTGTAATGAAACACGTTACAAAATGTACAAGAATTCTTAATTAAAAGGTTGGTAAACTAGCACCAAATAATTTTATAATTATGTATGTGTACATACAGCTGGTAGTTTTCTTTGGAAAAGGAGCAGAGGAGCCAATGCATCAAGAAAACACTCTTCATGTGTTTTTTAGTGCAGGTAGGATGGGGTGGTGTACTTTTTAACCTGTGCAATACTTCTCAAGTGATGAGGAAGCAAGAATAATAATATAGTTATATAGCTATAGAACATGCATTGCAACTGGTTTTAATTTAAACTTTTGTTAAAAAGAAAAGAAGTGCATTCATAGTTTTTCTCATGATTTAAAAGCACCAATACAAGAAAGACAAAAGATTTCCTACCTAAAGCCAACACACACAGCGTACATACAGGAGTTATTCACATTCTGTGATAGAATATCTCCAGTTGGAAGGGACTCATAAGAATGAATGAGTCTAAATCCCATATAGATATTGAAGAGCTATGTATGTCATGTCTTCTAGCATTTAGCTGAAAGGAATTATTTTGTAAACTTATGGCACTCTTTTTCTTGACAGTCCTTACAAATGTGTGCTATAAGCGAGCTGGAATAACATAGTCTCCATATTCAATGTATCTTGGTACTATTTTAATAATATTCCTCATAATTCTCCACGTTGCACACATTGTCATTGTTAATTTTCAGTTCCTCTTTATTGGGAATTCTTACCTTACTGTGGAAGGAGCTGTGTTGTTCCTGGAAGGTAGTTTGTAATGTTATTATGCTGTTTCCAGTTCAAGTTCGAGATGTGTGGAAGACCTGGGGGCAGTGCTTTTTTGTTTAGCTTATTTATTTATTTTCATTGCCTCTAAGATTATCAGTGCATTAGTAGGAAGAATTGTCATTGATTGATTGCTGAGCCCTAATTGTGTTTTATCCTTTTTCTCTATATTAATGTTAGTGATAGCAAGTCTTGATGTGCATGAACACTTTGACTTACAGTGCAACAAAAGCCCTGAAACTATTGTGGCTTGTTCTTAGAAGAGCATCAGTGATAATGCATTTTGTTTTTCAGTAACTGTTTTGGTTTTAATATAAGTGCTCCTTTCTAATGCTGAAACATATTTAAACCTGAAAACAGTGACTGTGTTTGTGAGTCAGGTGTCACTCTGACATTTGCATATGTTATGTTTCCATCTACTCTCGGTGAGCAATAGCCTGATGTGCCTGAATCAAGTAATGCCTCATTTTGAATAGCGTCTTATGTTGTACTTTTTTTGCAGTATGGTTAAATATTCATTAATTTTGTTCTTTTTGACACTAAGAGATGAGGTCATGTAAAACAATAGCAGGGAAAGTAATTTTTGATTGAGCAGTCGAGCCCATCATCTTGCAACTCAGCCTACAAAGGCAGAATAAACTTTGTAATCTCTAAAATCGTAGCATTTATTGGACGTGTTGATTTTTAGACCCCTACAATTATAGATCTGTCAGGTGTTACAAAGCTAGTGCTTGTACTTTTTATTGAATTTTATAATCTAATGGAGGGTTATGATACATAAAAAAATTGAAGTCAATAGCAATAAGGTTGTCTCCAAATTAAATAGCAGGTGTTTGCATTTTTCATTTTATCTGTATGTTTTGCTGCAAGTAAAAATAGCTGGGAATAAAAAAATCGACGGGGAATAATTCTCTAGCAACTGCTTGAAAATATGTTCTGGGCAGAATCTCCTCCACTGTTCGTAGGTGGAACAGTATTGCAGTAGTACGGCATTTTCTTCTCATTGCTGCTGACAGATTTGTTCGTAATGCTGCCTCCAAACCATACAAGCCTTAGCTTATCTCAGCTTGCAGTCACATTGTTGACACACATATATCATAATCTCAGTCATCTGAAAATGTACAGTGTGGTAAAGGCAAATTCTTTATTTTTTCAGCAGTCCTTTATTTCATTATCGATATACTTCACTGTTCTATCTGTCGTAATCATATGTTCTGTGGTCAAAAGAGATTCCTATCTCTGTAGGTCGGTACTTATGATGTGTCCACGCTTCTAAAGACTTCTGTTAGTAATTCCTAAAGCTCTTAGAGAAGTGATTAGGGAGTCATGATTGCTCACAAATTGAGTCTTTTTTCTGCTTGACACTGATCCTGTGATAGTCTCCCCACTTAATCCTCACCAGCAATTTGCCTATAGTTGCAGCTAACAGGAGGTGATTAGAGGGGAGTTGCCCACTGCCTTTTTACTTCTGTTGTAGTGGCATGTTAGACAGAGGCTAGTGAATCAAAGCTGTTTTCCTATTAACTCAACACCTCCTAATGCATTAGAGCCACTTTTATCTAATAACAGTGTTCAGCTTCCAGCGCTATTTTAATGTGCCTTGGTATTCCTTTTAAAACATCACAATGAGCATTTTTAAAATTAGAGAACAAAAAACACAAAGCAGAATACCTAAAGATGAAAGCGAAATAATGACACTAACAGGTCTCGTCTTTTATCAGCACATGCATGTAACCCCGATTAGAATTACAGACAATTGTCGCCCTGCATCAATAGACAAGTAGACTCCACTTTCTCTAAACAGTACTTTAATTGCAAGCCTGGTGACAGGTAACTGATGTCATACTTTTGAAGTGATAATGGCATACATTTACAAGTGAGAACAGCACCAATAAATGGGTGACAATGGAGAGTTAACTTTTCCAAGTATTGCTTACAAGAAGAAGGATATCAAGGGCTTGAGTGAAAATTTCTAAATATTTACTACGTATTCTTTTGACCCAGTTCTAAAACATTAAGGATTAGATTGGAGTTAATTATTTTATTGGTATGATACAGAATGTTCACCCTTAAGCCTACGTTCTCTGCTTTTATAAGTTTTGGTGTAAAAAGAGCACTGTCTTATAGTTTGCTACTTTATTGACAGAGCTTTTAATTATTTTAATTTGTTTTAAATAAACTATAGGAATGGATTTTAAAAGACCTCTGCAGTGTCATAGAATCTGAGAAATGTCCAGCTGCTATAATTTAAACTTCTTAGCTCCTTTTTATTCTTGATGTTTATTTTGCTGATGGTAAAGGGGTGTTTCAGGAATACATTAGTGAATACATTTTAATTTACCTTCTTTGGGGCATATAATATGAACAAGTTATTTTAGCATGCGTTAACAGTTTGAAGTGGACTGCTAAAACATAGGAAGACACACAGTAGTGATGTGTGGGCTCAGGCTCAGCCAGCTCGTTCCATTGAGAGACACAGGCACCTCAAAAATGTCACCTGTAATGACCATTCATTATTTAATTTGAGGACAAGAACAAACAAAACTGGACAAACTTTTCTGCTTTCAGGTTGGTGAGAGATTATTTCCTTTGCAGTGCACACGTGTAAGTAGCTAAATAAATGCATCTGTCTATCCTGAAATTGTAAAATGTGTCATAATTTCTGCATGTGCCACAGGTCTGTCATGTATGTTGATATGTCTTGAAACACAGATTTCCTTCAAAACCAATAAACATGACTTTTCTCTGTGAGTTTGGTTTTTGTTTGATTTTTTTTTTT
>VZRZ01011485.1:1097995-1182055 GCA_013398175.1 Climacteris rufus | reverse complement strand
CCCCCATCATCAATTTAATTCTTAAAAATAGTACTCATTCTTTGAAGCTTTTAGGATGCACTTTAGAAGTCCGTGTGGAATAATTTTCTGCATGTCTGTGCGACAGTTGATGTGAGTCTCATTGTATTTAAAATTATAGTCCTGAGATGGAACTTTCTGCTTGTTGCTTGTCTGACATCAGCTATTAAAATACAAGTAAAGCTTGGCAGGTATGAATTTGAAGAAGAAAAGAGATTATGTAAGAATATGAGGATTGTTAATATTAATCAGCTAGTTGTGGGAGAGTGGTGGTTTACTCTGTAGAAGGTTTCTGTTGGAAAAACAAACAAACAAACCAGACTTCGGGTGGTCAGTTCCTTACTGACATGCCTTAGTGCACTTCTGATAACCAGAAAGGAAAAGAGATAGGGAAGTGTTGGGATTGGTAGACTGTAAACATGGACGGGCCATTGCATTGGCTTGTAGATTTAATGGCATCAGCAGAAAGGAACTGTTATAAAAGCCAGCCTGTATTGTGGGATGATGAACCTCCACATTATTGTTAACCCTTGATTACACCCTTAATTGTTAACCCTTGATTGCACAAGGTACAACAGTACAGAGTGGTGAAAATTGTGAAGTATGTAAAGCTGGACGATTTGATGTGAGTCTGGAATGTTAGTCAGCTTCTTAGTGTAGATCGAGTTTATACTTCATGTAGTTTTCCTCTCATTTATAGTCTCCCCAGCATACCAAACTTTTTGTTTAGCTGGTGAAAATGTAATCAGTCTAATGTATTCTCTTACTGAATTTTAAACAAGACCATTAAAACTCCTTTAACGTGCTAAAGTAAGCTTCAGAGAGGGTTTCCATTTCATCTTTACTGAGCTGAGGCTGTAGCACTCTTTCCCTTTGCGCCACAGTGAGAGGCTGTCAATAATTCAATAGCCATGGCCTTGATGGGCCAAGGCCTAACTTAGACTTTAAACAGAGCCAAGCAGCTTGTCAAAGTGTGATGTGCTGTCAATGCCTGACTGATCTATACTGCATGAATTCTCCCTCAGCTCTTGATGTATCCCTGGGAATAAAAAGAAAGCAATTTTAGAAGTAGACCTAGTGTGAAACACCTGTTTGTTTGGAATTTTTAATAAGGGAAAGTTGTGTTAATAATGAAACTCAATGATATAATTTCATTTTTGCTGAGAGGACCCACACTATATTCCTCTCTAATTGGTGCATTGGTGTGTTTTCAGGGTCTTCAGGAAAAGAAGTCACAGTGTTTGTAAATATGTTAGTGCCTTAGAGCAAGCTCATTTGGAGCAAGACTAAATAACTAATGACAAGTAATCCAAATGCTTAATTCAAATTACCTATTTGCATCTTTCAGTTTTATTGATATTATGCTATTAAAACTCAGTATTTCAGTAATGAAACCTTTTCATAGCTATTTGTTTTCAGATTTTCCCCCACACAGTAAGTGACATATATGATGCATTCACATCCTAAGTGCTCTACACTGAATTTGCTTATATTTTATGGTTTACTTGGAAGCTGAAAAATTACTTGTTTTTCTAAGAAAATAGTTTAGAAAAAAAGTAGAGTTAATGTGGTAATGAGTTTTGTTCCACTTCTCTTACACTTTATACTTTAATTTAAAAGCAGAACTATATCTAAGGTGCCTTTGAAAAGCTGTGAGAAAGATTAAATAAAGCTTTACAATATTTGTCTAAAAATCAAAAAGCTAGTGTTAATAAATGTGTATTTATTTATATTTTAAAGCATTTGTATTTCAGTCGTTGCTAAGCTTGTCTTTTCATAAACTTTATTGGTATTTAAAGGAAAAAAAATAGCATGGTTATTCTCACTCTAAATGCATTTGTATTGTCATTGTCTTCTTTGCAAACCTGTGCTTTATGAAGTTTCCATATCTGCAATAGGTTTTATGAGACATGTAGGTTCTCAGCCTTCAAGTGCTGTTTTTACTGGAGAAACAAGAGACTAATAGAAAAATAAGCATGGCCCTATTAATGTTTTCAAACTGCTGAAAGTTATGCAAATGGATTAGATAATGCCATTTCTTTTTGTAAAGCTTGTTATATGTTTTAATTTTAAATAGCTTACTCCCTAAGTTCTCATTTTTCAGAAAAGTTGATTTCATGATTTTTTTGCATTGATGCTCTTGCAGCTTTCATCCTTTGCACAGGGAAGCAGAAGAAACAGTGTAAAATGTGGTTAATAATGTTTCTCAACTAAGACTTTATTTTATAGTGTGGATACCTCATAGTCCAGAATGTAAACTAATTGAAGCTCCCACTGAACACTGTTGGATGGAGAGACAGCCACATTTTCTCCGAAAAAAGCAAAGAAAGATACGGTTCTTTCCTGTTTTCTAAGCTGCTCCTTAAACTACCGATTAAATGGTCTTAGTCCATTTTAGTGCAAACTGAGGCTCATTTTCTTAACCTACAGCTGAGAATTGAGTGCAGGACTGTTGATCTGTGCTGGGGATTGTGTTGCTGCTGAATAAGTGATGTTGTGTATTGAGCAGTCAGGCAATGGCCTTTGCATGAAGCAAACTTCACACCCCATCAATTTACCTGTGTTGCTCGAGGTGCTGTGTGCTCATTGCACTTGACAATGTGTAGAGTAATTATATTGGTGCAATAGTTTTCATGGCAATAATCTTTTTGTTAGAAAAATTGTGCATGTCACACTTCATAGTCTTTGACAGTTTTGGCCTGTGATCTTCCAAATAATTAATTCTTCCAGATTAAGTAAATACTTTTGACTCTGGCTGCATAGTTGTACAGAAGTAAGGAAAGCACAATAATCAATTTTTGATTTTTGACTTTGAAAAATGCTGTAGGCCTTGATGATGTGTTGCCTTAGGTGATGGGTTGAAGACTGTCAATGAAATTGTTACACACCATCATAAGATGAGCAGAGAATTAACCTGACAAGAATAAGAATGTATCCTGTATGTGGTGCTGTGTATAGAATGCAGGCGAGGTGAAAATACATGATTGAATATTAACATGCTTGCAAAAATATTAATTTAAAAATGCTCATCAGGCATTGCAGTGGAATGAGGGGCTTCTTCACTCTAACAGTTCTTGGCTTTCCTGCTTAACTGGGCATCTAGAATTTGGTTGGTTTTCAGAGATGATCTGTGGAATTATTGGAACACATTGTGCAGGCAGTTCTTTGCTCCCCTAAATTCAGTAAGACACTCCTCAGAAGTTTAATGCATTATCTGGGTGTGTATCTATGTCTAAATAGTTGTGCCATGCCCATGGCAATAAAGTTTGTTAAAATTAATCTCTTCCAAGACAAGTTTTAACAATTGACTTTTGAGGTTTTCCTCCTCCTGGTGCACAAATTTGCCACCAGATACATGTGCAGCACTCAGGAGCTTTTGTCATCACAGGGCTAGGGGTGGAGATCCACTCTTTGCAGACCTTTGCAGCTCTCTTTGTATATGACAGAAGTAAGGAAGCTCTTACAATCATTCCAGGATGCTTTGATCACCAACCTTCAGAACACTGGATAATCATGATTTTCAAATTTTATATAGTTCTGTAGTTTTGTATAGATTTTCAAGTTTTGTATTTGAAATTAGGCTACTTATTGCCATGCCTAACTTTGGTCATCTAATTTACAAGTTTTTAGCACAGTTTCTGAGGTGGCACTCATGGCAAAAGTAACTTTAGCAAATGACAGAAGAGGTGTAAACTAAGATGCAACCCCCTTGACTTTATATAAACAATATATATTAAAGAGAAATGAAATCCTTGTTGTTTCTACTTTTTTGTTTTTCCGTCCCCTTTTCTCATGGTTTTTTTAATTTATATATTTTTATTCTTGCATGTTTTAGGTACTAAAAACACCAAATGAAATACCAAATGCACTCTTATAGGACTGAATCCTTGGGCTTGTGTATCTGCTATTGTTATTTCTTATTATCTTGATTTCTCTTTGGATTTTAGGGTGTGTTTGATAGTTACCTGCAGGTATCTTTTGCTAATGTACTCAGAAGAGAAGAGAATCCTGTGGGTTTTCTGATGTTGCTCTTCATATAGAACCATCTAAGCCCTACAAATGAACAGACCTGTCTTAGCTTTGGAGTACAGAAGGAACTGAATTTGTGGAACCCTGGGTGTAGCGTGAATTTGGAAACTGCCTTGCTTATTGTACCGAATCATTAGAAGCTCTGTATCTGGGAAGCACAAGGAGCTGGAATGGCTAGGTGAAAGTGAATAAAAATGAGGAGGCTTGCAAACTGCTTTTGCTCCAGGGCTGGTTTTAATGAGCTTGTCCCTAATGAGTTGTCCCTGCAACTAGCTTCAGGCCTAAACAGATGAGGCAGGGGTTCTGCTAAATTTTTGATGGGATTTGCACAGGTTTTATGAGAAAGCAAGCAGTAGAGAGTGCAAAGTTGTGTCATGAATCTTTTACGAGAGTGGATTGTTGTCCGTCTTGTCGATAGGGATTGTAAGACTCCATTGCTAATAGAAGACACGCCACACGCTTGTTGTACTGACAAAGTTGAATAAATAAGGTGGTGTATATGGCAAGGGAAGATTTGCTTTGTCAGGAACAGGGGCTCCATGACCAGTATATGACTGGATGGTGCTGGCTGCAGCCAGGTGTAGCTGCTTGCACAGACTGTGCTTGGGTGCAGCAGTCAGGCTGATCATGGACCATGCTGTATTTGTTCTAATGCACAGATGGATTAAAAAATTCATACATCATTTCATATTTTTAAGTTCTACGGCTTGTATTGGTAATTTAAACAAGGATTTCTAATTGTGTTCTTAGCAGTTTGTTGGCTCCACAAGTAAAATATAAATTTTGTTGAGATACTCAATTTGAGAGATTCTTTTTGATGTTTCCATTACATCTATTATTGTTATGAAGAACTATACAAAAAAGTAATTCTTAAGTTTGACTTACTCAACAAGATTTGCCTAGCATCTTAGGTGGTTACAAAAATGTGATTTAGCCTCCTTTATTGAATATCACCTCAGATTTTGACAGTCAGAATACAGTGTGAAAGTTGGCTAACTGTCTAAAAGTTTTGTTTTCACTATATAAACATTATTTGGGAAGTGTAGGAAAAACATAAATCCTTTAAAAAGTTATATTTTTTAGATCAATTAACTTCTTATGTTGTTTCTCAAGTGCAGTTTGACTTCTTGTCAAAGTCTGTGGTGAAAAGAAGATAAATACATAATGTTTGGATTTTACAAAGTTAACCTAAAAAGTACGTATGGGGAATAAAAAATAAAATAATTAACTAAGGTGTAATTCTTTTTAAATTATGTTACTCCATAAAGTTTAGGAACTGATTAACAGTTGCATTACAAATTTCTCATTTTTTTTCTTAAGTGTAAATAGCAGAAACACGTTCATGAGTTAATTCAAAGATTATCATGTTCATATATATTCATGTCTCCATGGTATTTAATTGAAATGCAAAGTCATGTGAAGTGAGGCCAAGACTTAATGTGTCATGTTTCCGTTCCTTAAAATATAACAATTTCCTTTCCTGTGTTTTAATTTCATCCTTTCTTCTTTTTCCTGCTGCTGCTTCTTATTTCTCCTGTGCATGTATTATTTTTGTTTCTTTTCTCTCCTAATCCAACTCTCACTCATTTCTTTTTCTAATACTTGATCTTTATATGGTAAATAGAATGAGGAAAATGTTTGTTCACATGAACAATAACTAGGCCGAGGTTGGTTAAATTGCTGGTCAGGGCTAGTGGGGAGGATCCCAGAACCTGTAACACAAATGTGTGTAGTGTTACAGGAAAGAAAATCTGTCAAAATAGGTGTTCTTAACTAAAACAAGCTTTAACAGATGTAGAAATTCATAAAGTGACCTCCTTACAAGACATCTGGTGTGGCATCAACTAGAAAGAGTCTGTGAATCAAGTGAGGTGATGAGCATCTGAATCAAAATTTCAAATTATTTCTTTCCAGTGTTAACAACATATTGTGTTTTCCTTGTGGAATACCAGAATATTCCACCAAGAATTTTCATATCAATGTTCTAGTGAACTTTGTTCCATAAGCTGCATTTGAAGAGTTGCGAGATTTCATTTGGTGTTCTCTCTAAATGGTGTAAAACTTCTGCTATCACCATTGCATTTCAGAGCTAAGTCAAAAAAGCAGACTTCCAAAACTATTATTTCCATCTCTTATAATAGGTCATATCATATTGCTTAACTGTTCTCTCAGATATCCTGAGTACTTTGCAAGTCTTCAACCTATTTTATCACAGCTCTTTCCTCCTTGCCTCCTGCTGTGTCTGCATTTGTTTTTCTTGCAGCTAGAAATTAAACCAAGCAATTTCTGCTGAATTTGCCACATATATGCAGTCCTATAAACAGGAACAGAATTTAGGAGAGGTGAGAAAAATGCTGTTTTATTGGTTCAGATGGATAATGGAACTACTTTGACTGAAGAGAAGGTCTGCCTTTCATTTTAAAATTTAGAATTTCAGCTCTGTCTCCAAATCAGTCTTTGAAAAGTCTTATGAGAATAAAGTTCTCTTGAATTTTCTCTGGTTGAAAAGCAAAACACTGGGAAAGAGAGGTGTCATCACAGGTGTGTTTAACACTCTTCAAAGACAGAAGGAAGTTCTTCTAAATAAAAGAAATAAATGAAGTTAGGCTTTCCACTGGTCGGGTAATTTCTGAAGATGACTAAAATGATAAGCTTCTGTTGCTAATTTTGATTAATATGACTTTCTCAGTGATTTCAAGTCCAGTTTTTAGTCAGCCCAAAGACCAGGATCGCAAGCACACGGAAGAAATCCCACATACTTGGGGGAGCACAATGTGAGCTGCTCTGAAGGACAGGGGCTGGAGCCACACTTGAAGGGAAATGATCCTTCAGAACTTCTTTTGGAGGGGTTGATTAAAGGAGAGAAGCAGCTTTGATTGTCTGGGCGTTTTAGTTGTGTTGTTGCTTCGTTTCACATGCTTGGGTTTGTAATCAGAACGTGAGAGGTTGCTCTGCCCTCAGGAGTGCCTTGGAATGCTTGGCAGGCAAGTTCCTGTCCCCTCCGTGGGGTGAGCGATTCCTAAGGATTTGTGTATTTCCCAGGACATCCGTGGGGCTCTCTGGGGCAAATGTGTGGCGGTTTCTCCTTCCAGGATCTGCAGTTTGATCAGGAAAAATGTACGTGAAGCTCTTGTCACCAGTGAGCTCGGGTGTACCTGATCATCTTCAGTGTCAAAACCAAGTTCTCCTGTCTTACTTAGCAGGTTTTATAAAGACAAAGTTAGATTAAAAAAAAAAAACAACCAACCAACCAAACAAAAAAACCAAACAAAAAAAGCACCAAAACAAACAGACAAAGAAAAACAAAACCGAAAAAACAAATTCTCAGAAGAGCTGATGATTGTCATTTTAAAAGAAGTTTACTTTTTCCAGGGCCTAAACAGAAGATAGAAAATGTTTTGGTTTTTTTTTTTTTTTTTAATTTAGCCTTTATTTTGAGGCTGAATGAATGGATGTGAATTTGTTCATTCCCAGCTAAGACACAAACTGAAGATTGCTTTCTTCAATTGCTTGCATTATTTTGTTTTCCTGTTTGTGCCTTGTGAGAAATGACTAGTCTTTGCCTTTTCCCGTTCTGTCCTGTAATGTGGTTGTCATCAGGACAGCAGCAAAACTTAGTGCTTCAAATGTAGTTCTGGTCATTTTAATATAGTCCTAAATTAATTTTAACAATAAAAAAATAAGTTTCTCTTAGTTACTGTATTGTGTTTCATTTAGATGTGCAACATGAGGCAGGATTTTATTCTCTAAACAGTAAGTAGACTTAGTTTTGGCTTTTTGAAGAAGTTTCTTTTCAATCAGCAGGAAAAACTAACCATTGCCATGTTAATTTAGGGACTGCAAAAACCACAGTGCATTCCTTCTTTTTCTCCTTTACTGCAGTAATTTTGTAACTCTTGGCCTTTCCGGTACATGGGAAGCTTTCCTCTGCTCTCCTGATAGGGACAGAGTTGAAGAATAGGTAGAGCAGATCCTTTCTTAAAAACATGTTACTTTTTTTTAAATGGCTTATGTAAAATGGCAAATGCCCAGAATTTTACAATAATTTTTAATATATTGATTATACTTCTTTCATATATATTTTCCCCTCAATTTTAGCTTATTTGATATACTGAATGCGTAGTGGATTTTCTTAAAATTCATTATATATATGTATGCTAGGTTGTGTTCTAGCTTGTATTAAACTTAAAGCAGTACAACTTTGATGAAGTCATGGAAGATGCATGTCACATGTCAAGATTTTCATGCCTCTTGTTTGTTTAAAATGGCTCATGAGAAACTCTTGGACTGACAACACAGAAACATTTTTTGTCTGTCAAGTAGATGGTCCTAGAGTGAGTTGTTCTCCTCCAAAGCAGCCGAGTTCAGGGTTCTCTCAGGGCACCTCCAGTTAATCCCATCCCACCACACTCAGCTGCCGGCATTTCTGCTGGGAAATGCACAGAGGAACTGGAGATTTAGATGTATTTTTAAATGTCTGAGAGTATGGATAGTGGTGATCAGCCTTCTTCAGAAATATCAGGGAGCTGATCCATTAACTGGATGGTCTGAGAGGAGCAAGAACCAAGGTAAATTTGAGTAATGGGTCTGAGTGTCCCCTGGTGACTGTTCTTTCCAGCATTATTCCTTGGAATGTGCCCCTTTCAAGAGACATCAGGGCTATCAAATAACCCAGTTATTTGAATAATAGTAAAAATGGATGTTGTGCTGCTGATTATGAAATTAGGTTTATTAACTTTATCAGCTAATTTTCTTTTCTTCCTTAGGAACAGGCTCACTGAGCACGGCACTGTACGTGTGCAATGTGCTCCATCACAGCCGCACACAGCCTGTACCAAATCCTTATCTGTTTCAGCTGAGACCACTGGCCAGACCTCCTCCCCACCTCCCAATTCCCTAATCTAATCTAGCTCTGTGGGGTTTATGGGGGTTCATTTAAGCAGCAGAAGCTGTGCTAGAATTGTTACATGTGCCAGCAGCAATTTGTACCATCTGGGTACGAAAAGAAGAGGTTAGTACTACCACAGAGAAAGATCTTTATTCTATTACTAAGCCAATATAATTCAAGAGTGGCTGCAGAGCAATTGGAAACTGAGAAATGGGCAGCTCTGTAGTTATAGTGAAATGTCAAAGTATAATGAAACAAGGGAAACGTACTGCTTCGTGGTGTGAGCCAAGTTACAAGCAGGTGGCAGCAGTAAATATGTATATAAATAACAATATGGATGAAATGTCAAGGTTTCCAGCTGGCTTTGTAAAGGCATTTCAGGAATATTATGCTTAGAGTAACAATGTTGTTTGACCATTCAATACAAGCATGTATAATTTCAAAATGCATATAGTTACATTAAGGGCTTGGGTATCCTCAGGTTTTTCATACTTAAAATTTATATTCTCCTAAAACAGCCTAAGAGTGCGTGAAAACCCAAACCATAGCATATGCTTTATGGGAGACTTGTTTCCACCTGACACCTAGTTATTCCACTTAATGAAACCAGCAGTGTTTCTACCTGTACCTTAAAAAAAAAAAAAAGAATATAGACTGTGTGTGTATATTGTTGCAGAGCTCTGTGTGGAAACCTGTTTCCATGCCAAGCCCCTAAACTTATGTGTGATGAAAAATGCAGTCAGGAACTTTGCTGGCTGTGACAGGTGATCATACACAGAGACCATTCAAACTGGAGAGCAAAAAATTGTCAGTGCCCTTCTTAGGACACTTCGGTCTCAAGCTTAGAGTTGTACCTCCTGCTATCAATTCAATGATTTTATTAGCTTTGAGGAAAGAAGTTCTCTATGATCAGCATTATAAAAGTTTCACAATGGAGAGCATCAAAGAGAAAGAAGAAAAAGCATTCTAAAATAGATTTTTTATATATATATTTTTATGTAACATGTGGCTGTTCATACCACCTTCTCTGAAAGAGCTCTGACATGTTTCAGGAACTTTCAACACAGATATTCCTACTTAAGTTGCAAGCAAGTCACATATTGATTAGAAAAGTAGATAATAATGACAGTGACCTCTTAACAAAGCCTCTAAAGCCAAATACATTAGCAGTTGTTAAACAACATTTGCATTTTATTTGCTGAGTTGGTCCTTTAGAGAGCAGCATTACCTTTACCTTCAGTCCATCCTGTGTCCTGAAGATCAAGGAACTTTGTTTACATTTCAGCATTTTGATGAACAAATTACATTCTTTTCAACACTGTGATACTATAGGGATAAATGAGACTTATGTCAAGAACTAGGTCATTACTCACCAACTCTACTACCTTTATTGGTTTAAGTACTTTTAAAATACAAAGAATTAAATTATGAAGTCCTTAGAACTAGGGATTACCAATCCACTAACAGGAGTTAGTACAATAGGTGCTGGTAAGTTACAGACTGTGATTGTCAAAATCAACTTAAAACCGGTTACCGAGTTATTATAAAGCAAATCGCCTTACAATGCAGAGCCACTTAAGCACATCTGTTACGTTGATGTATCACTAGTTTTATGGACCTGGATTAATTCCAGAGTAAACAGTGAGCACTCTGCTGAAAGGCTGTAAACATAGATACAAGTCATTCATCTAGAAATCCCCAAGCATAATTTGCCAACGGGCTAAGTGCCTCAAGTATTTTACCCTTTTTGATGTAGCAAGATGTTAATATTCTTCATTCTGTAATGCTGAGGGTGACAGGGAAGAGGTAGTAAGGTTTTCTCCTTCCATTACTTATGGCTAAAGTTGCTTCCCTCTGGTATTGAAGTGCTCTCAGTCCCGAAGTTGTGTGAGAAATTTGTGAAGTGTTATAAATTTGCTAACAGGGAAATCTACAGTTTTCCAAAAGTTGCCAAAGTACTGTTAGCCAACGAGGTGTATGCAGATCTTTTAAAACAAACTACCATACTTCTAGCTCCTTTTCCAAATCAGATGTGAGTCCATAGGTAGGGAGGTTCATGGGGTTTAAAGCCATTAGTTACATTTGAACTTTATTTACCCGATTTTTAGCCATTTCAAAACCTTAGAACAATTTGGGGTTTTGAATTAAAGATTTCATGTCCTTCCTTTTATTCCATCTTATGGCCTTTGCTGTGACACAGGCAAAATGATCAGGATTGGAAAATTTTATGTATTGCTTTCAGTTAGCAATGCCTTCCTCTTTTGGCCATGCTGTTAAGACATTTATGAAGAAATTCAACTTCTGTTCAGAAAATCATGCTGGAAACAAGTTGAAAATGGTGAAATAACTTTTTGTTTGTTTATTTTTGTTATTGAATGCATGCTAATGCTGAAAGTATATCCTGAGATGTGGAAATGGCTATATAGTAATGCTATCAACTCTTTATTAAATTGTGGTCGGTAAGACCTGTTGTTTTGTTGTTTTTTTCTGTGTTCAGAGAGTTCATAAAACATTACTGTGTTTGAATTCTTTTGATACAAATGAGCAGTTTCATTTGCCACTGGTACCTAAACAAATACAAGAGTAGAGAAGTCTGTCTTTTCTTTATTCAGGCCCCAAAATGATAGCAAATAACAGAGGTGCAATAAATGATTTCAGCAGGTCGGTGCCACAACATGGAGAATGTAATGAGTTCAGAAGTGAGCTTTAAACTGTCTGATGTTAAAAAGGCATAAAAATCTTGCTTGTTTAGACATGTCAGAATATCAGATATGAGAGATCAAACAACAGGTAATTACTACTGAGGGAAAAAAGGCAAATCCAAATGAATTTATGGAGGAACTTATTTCAGATAGTCCTGAATTTTAATGGGCTAACAAATGTAAAAGACTAACCTTTTACATACTGAAATATATCCCTGGATCGTTATAGAAAATGTAAAGCTGGTTAAGTGGGAAAGAGAATAATTTGTAGTAGGTCTAGCATGAGGAAGAGCTTGGAAATTGTACAAATTAGGGATTCTAAGATTTCATTTCCAGGTGTCAACATTAAGATGACAAGGAGTTGGTGTAGGAGAAAGATGGCTCCTGTTTGTGGAGTGTCATGAGAATTGTTCTATCTTGAGTAAATGGAGACTAAAGATTGTGAGTTCAGCCAAGGGAAAATGAGGAATAAGTAATTTAGGTGTAACTTCAAAGGCATTTTCATCTGTTCTTACAATAATCCCAAATTTATTGGGCAACTTCCCAGAGCTTAGAATCGTGGAATCTCTTAGCTTGTATCTAGGATCTCGATGTGCATGTAACAGTGCTGGTTCCACACCTAAAAACAGGGAAAGCACAAAGGCTTCTCTAGAGATCAGTTTGGGGATTTTAGGCTAGGGATGAAAGCAGAGTACAACCTTGGACCGGAGCAATGGAAAAAGTTCAGAAATATTTTCAGTTTAGAATCTGAATTTGGAATCTGTATCTTCTAATGGTAGCTGGAATAATCCTCAGAAGTCTAAAACCAGTGAATTTTAGGAAGATCTGAATCTCTATCTAAAGTTTGCCTGTCTGACAGATTATTTGTAATAGCTGTAAGCCATGAAATGTTAAAAGAATTTTTATTTTTAAGAATGAATTTGTTCTGAGGATTATACATCTTTAGTATCAGTGATCATTATTTTTAATTGTCCCAAATCTTATCCAGGGGGATGTCTTTTGTCTTGCACGCTGAAGGGGAAGAGTTAATTTATTTTACTGGAATTTTACACAAGGTCTGCAAAAATTAAAATTATTCTTATCAACTGGAAATTAGTCGAATTGAAATAAATAGGCAGATTTTACTCCAGTTCTTAATGGAGAATAGATAGAGATATAGATAGATACAGATATAACCCGGGAGTGTCATTATCTTCCGTACCTTACAAAAGATGTGTTGTAGATGGGTCTGATACAGTCTCTGCTTTTAGGTATTCAAATGTAGTTGTATATCCTACCTATCCTACCTATCAGGTACATGGATAGTTAATGTTATCCTGGGACAAAGGCAGAGATGAGGATTGAGCACTTGTGCTTTTGCCTTGGCAGATGTGGCATTTAGTGTGTAAATAATAGATAAATAGCATGGTTATATTTAGCTGATATATACCGTACTTGCCACTTACTACTGCAGATTTTGTGGTACATTAGAACCTACTTGTGGCATCTTTGGAAGTTACCAGCTGAATACAGCTCCAATATAAAGTAACTGGAGTGGGATTTGTGACTGCCATGAATTTTTATCTGTTTATATGATATTTTTATAACTGAGTATTAAATAAGACACTAACACTTGGAACTCAGTTTAAATGAGTGCAACGTTCAGATCAAAAGAGAAAATGTTCTCCTTAAAGGACAGGTCATTGCTTTTCTCTCAGAAGTGATCAAAGCTGGCTTCATTGAAGCAGTGGTTAAACACTGCTGCAGCATCACGGGGCTTAGGTTTCTTTTCTTTTCCACATCATTTTGCTGTACCCCCTACAAGGACAGTGAAGGACCTCCTAGAAGAAAGGACAGCATGTGTGGCACAATTCCCCATGAGGTTCCAACACATTTGGTTTAAACATTTCATATTCATATTGAGTCTCTTTTATGCTGGTTTTATGCTGATTATAGCTAGAGGCCATTAAATGTTATCAGATACTTTATATTTGCAATTTTGAATGCAATACATGGTATGAAATTCTTTTAAGGGGGGATGTTTGACATGGAGCATGAACATATTAAAGTGGATGCATTTCCAGAAACTCATAGAGGTTGAGGGCATCTTTTTTTTTGCTCTTTTAACTCTCAACTGCTGGCTGTAGCTTATGGCTGTGAGGTGGGGAAGATGAAGTAAGTTTTAAATATCCATTCCTGTGACTTTGCTGCTTTGAAATACATAGCCACAGATCATCATGCTTGTTTATTCAGGCAGTCCAAAAAGTGGTTTTAAGGACTATGTTTAGAGATCTAAATCTGGTGTTCTATTTTATGATATTCCCTATAACTATTTAAATTGATATGCTGGAGATGAGAAGTTGAATAGCAAGAGTCTGATGTGAATAAATTAGTGTATATTACTGAGCTTTCACTGAAGAAAGTTCTTAACCTGTTTGTGTGTAAGGTAAAATTTCTTCTGTGGAGAGAGAGAGAGAGAGCAGTGTGTTTGGAGTATATGTAAAAATAGAAAAGCTCACTTAGCAGAATTTAAATCTTCAAAGAACCTCAGAAGCTGTCATCCTGACAACATGCATCCTGTAGGTAACCAAAAGAATCTGTTTCTTAATGGAGAAGAGATGGATGTTTTCTGGGCAGTGCGGTGGATCACTTTCCAAAACAATCTGAAAATTCTAGAGTTTTTCACTTGTTCATGCCTTCATGACCGAGACCAGCCCTTCTTTAAAGCAAAGAAAAGAACATAGATATACTCAAATAATATATTATTTTCACCTCATTCCACAGCAGAAATGTAACATAAAAATGGTCTGAATGTTATTTCTGTCATGTGGGTAGCACACACCATGAAACAAAGTGGTCATTGGCATAAGAATTAGTATACTTGTAAATCCTGTTTGGGATTTCAGAGCTGCCAAAGCAAGTCCTATGGGGATAAAAACCTTGGGAAGCTGAAAATACCATTCCACAAGTTAGCCAACTTTAAAATATTTTTAATGATTTTTGAAATCTTATTCTTTAATACTTAGAATACTTACAGGGTTGAGCTTTCTGGAATGCTAAAATTGTTTCTATGGTATCATCAAAAGTCTGGACTAAGAGAATTTTAGTTAATGTCTATTAATGAGTATTACTGGATCCTACTTTGCCATGCCCCTGAAGAGTTGTGTAGCCTTGAAGAGATTGTGAAACCTCTCCATGCTTCATTTCCCACCTTTGAAATGGGTATCATGTCATTTATTTTTTTAAAAATTAATGCTTCTCAGCAAAACTGCTGCATACTCAAGGTGAATGGTCAGCTCTGGGAGCCATCATTTTCAATTTGGTGGAGGAGTAGGCACGCCACCTATTTTTCCAAGCCTGCTTTGGTGTTTCTCTTGAAGGAGAGGAGTGGGACAGGTTCCTGGGAGCAGCAGGCTCCAAAAGATCCCTGGGATGAAGCCCGGGAAGGTAAGAGCCAGTGCAGGGAGCTCTGTGCTGCAGGGAAGGCAAATGCACTCCCCTGGCTCTGACAGACATTACATCACTGAGAGCTGCCTGCTGAACAATTCAATTATTTCAGGTCCAGTGAAAGTTGAGTAAAAAGTGGATTTTTTTTTCTGGTTTGCTGTAAAATGGAGTAAATGCAGCACACTTCAATTGTCATTGAAGAGATTTTCTTGTGGTCTTCCTGTAAATGGTGGAACATGCTTGATGGGCATTCAGCAGCTAAGGAAAACAAACATGCAAAACAAAAACCTTCAGAACGGAAAGCTGAACGCTGCACTTGTGTTTTTCTTATAAATGAGCTGCTCTTGATAACTTTTGCAGATTCCTATCATGAGAGAAAGACATCTTTTAAAGGCAGCAGGAACCACTTTAAATCATATGTATAATTATTTCAATAAAATACTAAACTAGCGACACAGCATTGTTCTGTGAAAGAACACTAATTGAGAAGCAGGTTCACTTGTCACTGTAATGTGCAGGTTTTTCAGTTGTGAGGTACCAAAGGATTTTATGCTTCTAAAAGCAAAAGCTTTTAAACTTTAAAAGCTCAGAAATCTGACTGTTCCCACATTGAAATTTAAAAATTGCAAGCAGAATGATTATTTGAAAAATAAGGCACAGAGATGCAATAATGCTGTTACCACCTACAAACCTGAATCTTGGCATGTTCGATTCTATCACAATTTCACTGTTTGTGCCCCTTTGCCTTTGTATGGACACCATTCCTTTGTACTGATGGATCACTGCCTTTAGACATTTTCTCAGGTGATGCCTTCCCCAGGTGTAAGAGGCCACAGTTCTCACAGGTGTAGAAGTTCACAGTGGGTGCAAAGGTACACAGATAATGTGTCACACCATTTTTAATTTTTTTTTTTGGGGAGTTTGTAAGTTAAGTATTTAGGGACTTAATTCTGGTTTCTAAGTAAATGCTAGACTGTTAAATATGAAGTGTTTCAGAGAGTTGAAAGCTTCAGTTCTGGATCCTTTATTTTTGGCTCTGTTTCCTTCCATTATCTTCCCCAAATCCCTTCCTAAAGGTATTTTGGAGCTCTTTCCAGTAAGTATTTATTTCTCTGGTGCATCTCCAAGTTCACCACCTTTATATTAATATGAAATTTGCAGCTGCACCCTTAAATCTCACATGACCATTCCTCAATATGCCTTTCAGGATGCAGAAATGCCAAACAAGTGTGATGGAGATGCACCCATCCCTCAGTCTGCATGGTGGGGCTTGTCCATTTTGGTTCATTTCTGAGATAACAGCAGCTGCCAACATCAGTGTTGATTCTTTAGTATGAAAGATAGATACCAATCTCCTGAAAATAAAACAGATTCAGGTCACTAAATAAGTTTGACATACCATGTGTCAACAATAATCTGAGTTGCATTCAGAGCAGTGGCTCTGGTATATTTACAGAGCCACCATTTCTTGCAGTGTCTTGATAGCAAAATAAACATTTATAATCTCATCTTTATAAAATTTGGAAATATTTGCAATGAAAACCTAAAGTGCTGCTTTTTCTTTAGATACTTGTTGTATATAATACATCTCTTTGCCATTCCAGGTTATCACAACCACACAGAACTTTAAATTGCTTGACAACGATTCAGCATAACTAGGTTAATAATTATTTTTTCTTAGGTTTTACCTTTTCCAAGCAGACCTAGTTTAGTCTCAGCCTCATAAATACATCAGGAAACTGTGTTGAAGTGGAAAGAAGGTAACAAGCTGTGTCTGAAAGCTCTAGGATTAAACACATTCAGCAAAAATATTTGACAGAGCCTTTGAACATACTGTTCAACAACAAAAAGAATGGAAATATCCCATCTTCTGTACCCTGCTTTTTATCATCGTAGGTACATAAAAGAATGCACATTTTGCAAATGAATTGAAATAAGATCCTCTGTGACCTACCTTAAATTTAAACCAAGCTTGAAATGTATTTATTAGAATGGTTGACAGTATGCCAGACAACTTGCTTACAAGTCTTCTGAAAAAGAGAATTACTTTTTATTTTTTCATACATTTCTAGAAAAAACCTAAATGTCAGGTCTCACACCATCTACATAAGTTTGCAATCATTGTAGCGTCTATCAGTCTCTTGTAGGTACTTAAATTCTGTTTTAATTCAGAAAGGGAACTATTTTTTAAATACTACATTCTGACTTACAATGTTCTGATATCCTAGACAATCTTTCTGGAAAAATTGTGCTTGTACCTGGAGCAGCATGAATTCTTAATGTATTAATGCCAGGAGTCACTGCTGGAACAGTCATTTCACTGGTCAGCACTGTCTGGGCCAATCCCTTTCCCATTCCTTCTTAGTAACAGCCCAGTTCACTGAGAGGAAGCATCTTTCCTTCCTTGGCCAGGAAATAGAATTAGCAGAATGTTGGCACTGCCAGCACACTTGGAATTGTTGTTTTACTTGTAATCTTTTAGGGTTACAGATTTCTAGGAGATCCACACACAGAACATATTCCTGCAGTACTGATCTGTGCTGCAAGGGAATGTGTTCCCCAAAAATTATTCACTTCTTCACATTTTCATTCCAGCTGAATGCCACAATGGGTAATGGCACTTAAAAAAATTAGAAAAAAAATCAGTGTATTGGAGAATAAATACTCATTACATGACCCAGTGATCCTTCTGAAGGATTTATTCTCACAAGGAAGGACCAAGATAGTCGTGGATTGATCAGCTGCTTCATTGCTGTCACAGTCACCATCCAGGTTTTAACAGTTGTTTTCACACCACTTTGAAATTAGTACTTCACAGAACACACCCATGGATTCTCCAGACTGAGAACCTCCAATAAACTCTCAAGATGTAGACTTCCTAGTTGCTGAAGTAAAAAATGAAAGGGATAGGGGAACATGAAGGCTGCAGAGAAGGTATGGAGGTAAAGATTAAAGTATAATGGAAACTTTACAAGTTAGGTCAGTGGATTTGCAGTTTGGTTTTACTGTTTTTTTGTTGTTGTTATTTTTTAATTTAGTGGAAGTCATAGTCTATCTTCATCAGTCTCCAGTCATTGAGTTCTACATAGTAATTTATTCATTTTTGCTCAATAATTCAAGAATGTGTAAAAGAGACAAGTTCCTCTTTAATATGTTTGGCTTGTGAATAAAGATACTCCTAGGACTATCAATGAAATGTTTAATGATGGAGTAAAAATAGAATTCAAGACTGTGAAGTGTCCTTTTGAAAACTAAGTATTCTGTAATTTTATTTATTTAATATTGAATTGGAGAATAAAACATTACTGAATAATATCTTGAGAACCCCACATCAGATACA
The DNA here is from genome assembly GCA_013398175.1 of Climacteris rufus. NCBI lineage: Eukaryota > Metazoa > Chordata > Aves > Passeriformes > Climacteridae > Climacteris > Climacteris rufus. The sequence goes on along the minus strand of VZRZ01011485.1, from coordinate 1,163,652 downwards.
TTAAAATCAGATGTACATGACAAGAAGTCCAGACATCCATACCTATTTATAGAGTATACTGTGAAATAAAGACAATGAGCAATTGTGCACCAAATGTGGTAGAATGGGAATAAGGGTGATGCTTTTTTTCTATGAGGACAAGTTCTTATTTAATATTTATGAATGAAAAGTGTCATCAAACTCTTGGTTGTGAATGGTGCTTCACTGATTCTCTGTGCCCACTGGAACTACCTGAATTTCAGATTCTTTTCTCAGCAGTTGAGCAAATCTGTTTCACAACAAACAAAAGCATGAGATCTGTGGTTGGTGTGGTAAATCATGTATGATGAGTCTGTAGGAAAATTGTGCTCTTTAATGTATATCTCTCTTTTGCTTTTGTGCCTCTTCATGGGAACATTTCATAAAACTTGACATGACAGGATCATGGGAGTTACTACAACACCTTCTTCCTCCCTGTGTGTGAGAAAAGGAAATTCTAAACAAAACATGTTTGTTTGGCTACCATTGCTTACTACTTCTTGAAGTTAGGATGAGATATTACTAGTGTTCCTCCTGCTTTCTGGAGGATGTTCTGAAGTGAGAGCTGAAAACAAATGACATTTTTTAAAGCTGCTGCTGGTAACTAGCTAAACATTTATTCTTTTGTAGTGTTTTTATGAACGGTGTACATCATCGTCTATGAAGATTCCCTAAAAAAAAAAAAAAGCAATATATAAAATTTGGAAGAACTATTTTTTGATCTATAAGAAAAGTTACGATCTGGAGGTTTTTTTCATATGAATGGGTGAAAAATACTTTCAAATGTATTTAAAAATGATTTAAAGATTATCACTGGAAACAAAAAAGTAGTGCTCTATTGCAATTTGTTATGATCTAAATATATTTGGATGAAAGATGTAAGAGAAATTAGTTGCTCCTGATGTCTAAAGGAGGCACATGTACTTTACTGTGAGAAATTTCAGCTTTCTGAAAACAAAAGCTTCTGGGCTGAGAGATACCCTGAGTTTAAGCAGGAAATTGCTTCATTGAATAACAAGGATTTTTAATCATCATGCATAGTAAATATTTAGGTCTTAGGCTTTATTAGGCTGTACTGTAAAGGACAAATTATGGCCATTTGCAGATGTTTCTTATATGTAAATTTAGACTAAGCTGCACACATTGTTATGGTGGTGCAATGGTGGCTCTCAAAACCAAATAATGAGGATTGAATATTTCTGATCATCATCTCGGCTCCCTGGTGCTCTACCAGTCAGGCCTTTCCTGCTGGGAGAGGTGCCCTGTCCCTCCCAGGTGGAAGGTTTCAGTGGAGCACAGGTCTGGCTGTTCCCCACCCTCCTTTCATGGGACTGAGACCAGGAAATTACAGTTCCAGTGCTGCTCTGAATGAACCTCTCTCCTGCTGTGTGCTATTTATAATCTGCTTGGGCATGCACTCACAAATATTTTCTGTGATCTAATAACAGCTATTACTGATAGCTTAAATGATTTCAGCTGTTGAATCTGTTGACTGTTAAGCAATACTCTGCTATTAGGGTTGGCTTACTGGTGTGACTCCACAAATTCCAAAATCTTCTATGCTGGCTGTATTTCTCCATCAAGGTGAAGTGATTTAGCTGGGAGAACCCTGCTAAAATACATAGAAAATGCATACTTGCAACAATTTAAATGAAAGGCTATCAGTGTAGAAAGAATTATTAAAGAATGTGTAAATACAGATATCTTGTTAATTATGATTTGCTGATTAGGTTCCCAGAAGCCTTTCCTAAACTGGTGACCCAGGTCAGTGTAGCTTTCTTTGCTTACTTTATGTAAAGAGATAACTTGAATTCCCTGGATGAATCTGTAGGTTACACTTAAAAGCATTCAAAGAAATGTTTTTGCCAATGCAAGATGTTGTTTCTAAAGAGTATTTCTCAGAATATTCTTAAAAGAAGTTGCTTAAACAGAAAATAATTCTGAAAAATAGCAAGGCAAAGCAAGTTCATCTTGCTGGGGGATGAGGTAAAACTTGACTTGTTGCCTGCAAAACAGGGGAATGCTGAAAAATGAGTTGTTTTAACAGTTTGCTTTAAAGTTTAATCAAATTAATCCTGTAGTAAAACAATTCTTTCTCTTAGTCTCCTCCTTGTCCCACTCCTGTCTGGTACAGCTCACTGCACACAGTGCCAGTGTTGCCTTTCCTAACTACACAGTCCTTTCCTCTCAGGATGGTCATGTGGCAAGGACTGTAAGTGTTTATCTAGAAAAATAGCATTAAAAATGGCATTATGTCTTTTTTTTTTGTTTGCCTGTTTTCAGCTCTGTCTTTATAGGGAATAAACAGAGGGGAACAAGGAGAGGAGCCAGCTCCAGGTGACTGGCCAGCTGCCTGTGGATCAGCACCAGAAAGTGCTCCACGGATTGCAATTTGAAACCCATTAATATAATGGATAAAGTCTATGAAGCATTTTAAAACCTCCCTTGCCTATAGTGCTGCATTTTATAGGCTAGGTGACATCAAAAGAATTGGTTCTGGCTCAGACCAACTAATAAAAATGGATAAGGCTTATTTTTATGCTGAATATCAGTAAAAGCATGTGCAGAAGATTACATTTAACATTCTGGCTTTTACCCAGAGCACAACAAAGTCTATCTTATCCCCATCCATCAGAACAGAATTTGATAGGTTTGGAGACCCCAGATTTTCATCTCCTAGTGAAGCATGAAGCAGCAGCTTGGGCTTGCATGGAGTTTGTGTGAACGTGACATTGCTCACTGTGTTATGTTTCCTTGAACACTTGTAAAGAAGGTTGTCTAATTAGGCACAACATTTAAATAGGATATTTTGAATGATTTATACTTAAAGCTGATATAAAGCATTAAATGTTGTCATGATATCTTCCTATTTTAGGAATAATGGAAAGAAATGGAAAGTCTGTCAAAGGGATGATGTAGTCAAAGGGAGAACAGCATCTTTCAGAGCCCAGTAAAAATCCCACATATTTGTTTTTGTGCCTATACAGCTTTAATTATTGCTATTTTTTTTAGGTACCACATGTTTATTTAAAACTGATTTTTTTGGTTCAGTAGTCCAGCCTGTACCAGCATTAGCCTCCAGATCTCAACAGCATCCTGTTTATTCTGATCTAGCTTGCCTGACTGACTCCCCAAAGATAAAATTCACTAAGTGAACTTGACAGATTCCAGGCTGTCTCCATATGGCAGGGACTGGGCTGCAGCTTCTGAAGCTGCCTGGGATTTAAAAGCTGCTCTCACCTTATTAAGATGGCAGCAGTTACATGCAAGGCGAGTTCGCAGGGGCTTGTTTTCATTCTTTTGGCTTCTGCTTGAGACTGATCCATACCCTTTTTTGTGTGTGTGAATTAGAGCAGGACAGAAGGATGACCTTTCTTTTCCAAGCAGTGCTTATACCAGCAAGGGATCAGAACTGAAAATGAATCTATACCTCAGTTGTTGACAGTTTTTCAAGAGGAGTTTAGGCTTAGCAGGTGCTAAATGGACCACACCACAAGAGATTTCTGAAAAAAAGTGATGAAACAGTGTGAATTTATTGATTGCTGGGTCTTTCTTCCCTTTTGCCTTTTTGTGCTAATCACTTATCTGCTGTTTGGGTTTTGGCTGTGAACAAAATTGTTTAATTGTCCTATATTAAAAATGTCAAACCTGTAATCTGGCAACATCAAAATGTTGAGCTGAATTGCAAGGAGCATTTCTGAGACTGCAGACCAGCTGAGGATCTTTCCCTACATGTTTAAATCTGTGCTGCCCATGGCAGACAGCCATAATCAGTCACAGAAGAGGGGTTCTCCTAAACTGACTCAATTCTAGTGAAATAAATTACTGCTGGAAACACATGAAATAAAGTATTAATATTTGTCATTTTAAAATACCTTAGTATTAGATCCATTCTCTGATTGCAATGTTTGAGCGAGTTCACAGGGCTGAAATTATTTACTGTGGTGGGTTTAAGCAAACCATCCTTAAAATCACAACATTAGAAAAAGGAATTTAGAAAAAGCACACAAAATACTTTAGGTGGTTAGTGCTTGTTCTATAAAATACAGGCACTGCAAAATTAGTGTTGTTATATTTTGATTGATGCTTTTATCTTTTTCTAAGAAAATGAAAACAGAAGTCAAGGTTTCCTTGGCTATTCCTGTTCTTGCCTGACATTGTTCTTCAGTAGGGTGTGCATACTTGAAAGAGAGATCAAGAATGAGTAACCTTTCTAAATTTCCTTTGTCTTATCTTCTCTGCTTTTCATAGTCCAAAAAGGGACTAGGAGTGGTGATGATCTGATGTGAGACTTTCAAACAAAAATAGTTAAAAATTAAAAATAAAAAAAAATTAAACTTCTGTGAGTTAAGCTTCACATTTAAATTAAAAGTGACTGAGGTAAATAAAAAAGCAGTGATATGCCATAGTTTGTTCCTATGGATTTTGTTGTTTCTTTGGGAACTAGAGTGTAGTTTTGTTGTTTGGGGTTTTTCCCCCAAATACTGGTTTTATATTTGAGATATTTGCTATTATATAAAGACACTGGAGTTATCTATGGTTCTTGCCCTTGCATCCCCTTCATAGCAGGAAGTGAGGATCTTTAGCTGGGGCCATTTCATCAATGCTACAGTCCTACCTTTTCCAGAAAGAGAAGCTCTTGAGGAACCCCTGTTCAGCTTCTTCACACCTCCCATTTTATCTGGAACTCTGTGAACCAGTTTGTGAAAACTGTGATTTTTCTCTCAGACACGTTGCATGTTTAGATCTTGGGAATCATCTGTGTCTTCCTTGAATGCCATTTGTAATGTTTTTTATCTTCAGTTAATTTGCATTTAGCTGTAGATTAGTTTGCAGCATTTGCTTTCTGAGGCACTGTTTCTTTCTGTATTGTACAATGTAGACTTGGGCCAAGTAAACCCAGTAGTATTTTAGCTGGGAATAACAGGACTACCTCATTAATGTGTTTCTCACAACATTTGTATTGGTCTTGTGGGCACATGTGTAAGAAATGTCAACTGAGTCATGATTAGGGTGGATGTTCTTACAGCAGATATTTTAAAGGCTAAATTTGAAGTCTCTGAACAAAAAGAGACCAAATTCTCAGTCAGGAATTTGTAATAAGCAAATAAGTTAAAGCTTTATCTTAGATCTAGTACAATTCTCTCTTTCCTGCTGCACATACCACATGAAGGCAGTTTTGCAGCCTAACTGCAGCACCAGGTCCAGGGTTAGTGTGTAGGGACTGTCTTTGAGAAGGAACCTTTTATGTTGCTTTTGCATAAAAAGGCAGGTGGGTTTGATTTTGAACAGTACACCACAGTCATGTTGTTAAATCTGCTACAAAATTCAGACATCTGCCTTTTAAAGCAACTGTAGGAGATACATGCTGTGCCTCTTCCAGACTCATGTTTTATTTTGCCCAAACCTATTAAAGAATTAAACCCCATAGAGGTGGCTTTTGCTTTTGTTTTTTTACATGTATTTTGTATGTCATTGATATAAATCACTTGATGTTGCATTTACACTTTTCCTGTGTTTGTGAACATCTTCTTTATTTTCAATTTTCTGTTGTATGGACTAGACTGTAGTAATTCTTAATGCCACTGACTGGACAGTAAATTGAAATCCATTATTTCACTGAACAATTAAATGGCTTTTCTGCTAAACCTGGATGTTAATGACCATGGAATGACATAAAATAAAATGAAATTATCAGAACAGGGAGCTCAAGCTCACTCTGTAAACTTCTAGGTTGGCTGAAGTGCAGCAGTCTGTATTTACAGCAGGGCTGGCAGAGGGAAAGGTATGAGTGTTCATATGCACAAAGGCAAAGTCTTAGTTTAAGTTGCTGATGGAGAAATTTGAAGCATTCCTGATTATTTTTTTTTCACAGAATCTTACAAGGGACTGTCCTGGAATTTAAGAGATTGCAATATATGGTTATAGAGGGCTTGAGCTGGTGCTGGCATTGCACAGCAGACAGAAAAAAAGGCCAAAAAGGTCTTCAGGACCTCCAGGTTAATCTGGAAAATGTCATCATGACCACAGCTTTGAGAGGGTTTTTTATCCTTCTAGAAAGGTGATTTGAGTTTGTGTTTTTGTTTTGTTGGTTTTTTTGTTTGTTTGGTTTGTTTTTTGTTTTGCTTGGGTTGTTTTTTCTTTTTCTTATTTTAGTTTTTATTTTTACCTGGCTGTGAATTTTTTGTAAGGTAGTAATAATAAGAAACAAAATAGGTTGGTCACACCTTCAAACACTTGCAGTTTTTTTTCTTAAGTTTCAACTCTGGTCTTCCCAACATCATTGCTGGATGCAGCATGAATGAGCTACAACACTCGGATAATCCAGACAACCATTTGTTTATCACAGCAATTTGTAAGATCTGGCATGTCTCATTCCCCTGCCTTTTCCCATTGTGTTGTTTTTAGAATGTGGTAACTTTAAACAGCAATCAGTTTATGTTCATTTGTTTAAAATTTCTTTGAAGTGGTGCATCTTTTATGGTGCATTTTATGATGCACCAAATATGTGTGAAAATGTAAAGAATGGGTTAGTAACATAATGCATTTGTTTAGGTAAAAATTTACTTTATTGCTGTTGTATGTGAATGAAGTTACCGGTAAACATTACTTTGGCGTGTAATAATTAGGAAACAGAAGCATTTCTGTATTTTAAGAAGGCCAGCTTGTGTCTGAACTATGAACTACAAAAGTTTTACAATAGATATTGTTTAGGATTATTTGAAAGTTGGGGTTTGTGTTCACAAGAAAGGAGCTTCACAGGCTATGTTAAGATGCTGATTTTAGTGAATTGATTTTAGAGTTGTGCAAGTCTATATTGTCTGAGTTAGGACAATAACACAAAGAAAATACGCAAACCCCAGTGGTTAATTAAAAAAATGGATAGTGAGTAAATGGTATTTGCTTTGGTAGTAGGCATGATTTGCTACATTTAGGATTAAAAGACCCAAGGATACTGATTCAGAGCGTTTGTGTCCTAAAGCAGCCTAAGGCCGGGCGGTACTAACATGGGAAGGATGCAGCTGGATGTGGAGCAGCAGCAGGAGGCAGGAGCTGCATGCCCTGCTGGGCCCCGCCGTGCCCGGGCACTGCTGGCACCCTGGGCTCCTGCAGCAGGCACAGCCCCACCAAACACACCCGAGCAAAGGGACCAGACTGGGATCTGGCAGAAACTGCAAGAGCCTCCTTGGAACCAGTGAAGTTGCTGAGTGATGGCATCGTGCAAGGATAGGCCTGGGAACAGTGTTGACTGCTTTTTCAGACGTGGTGACAATGTTTCATTTTCCAGCCAAGAGCGTGAGTCTGGCTGGTCAGCTCCGTTTTCAGGGAAGAGGGCAGTTCCATGCACTGCTTCAAAATGTCTCTTGCTTGAAAAATCAAGCTTTCATATTGGTTTGGCAGAAGAATTTTTTTGCAGGCTAGTAATCTAAACTTGGTTCAAACCAGAAATTTACTCTCTACCAGGCTGCTAAGGAGCTGGATTTACACATTTCTAGAGAGCAATGCATTAGAGACAAGTTCTGTGCACACCAAACTGGCCCAGGTTGCCTTCTGTTTTACATTTTCACTTCAGTTTTCTGAAGAGATATTAACAAAACTGTTCACTATATTTAGAATGCTAATGGCAGTCAAGTTACGTCAAAAGAGGGATCTATTATTAAATTGACAGAATGTCAGTGGCAGAAATCAGCTGTAACTTGTTCTGCATGTCATTAGCCGGAAAAATCACATGCAAATTTTTAACATTGATCAAAATTCCATTTCTCACAGATTTTTTTTGCTGTGGTAGACCTAGGACAGAATAAGACATTTTTCTTGGGTGTATTTTAGTACATAACAGAAATTGCAGTGCTCAAAGCCCGTTTTTGCCTCATGATAGTTTATGCATTCATTCCTCTCTTAGAAATAATGTTTACCTAAGTTAGTGAAAGCTGGGCCAGGTCTTTTTACATTTAAAAGAGATTTCCCACATATCTCTTTTTGATTGTCATATCCCTCAGTGCGCTTGTCCAAATCCTACCCACATGCCTCTATGCAGATGAGGCACTCCCACATAGGGAATGTTCTGCACAGAAATCATGGAACGCCTAAGCAGCCTTTTTTCTTTTTAAGAAATAGACTCCTAAAAACTATTCTAAAGGCAGTACAATTCTGCCCACCAGCTGAGGATAATGTAGGGGTACCTTTAAAATATATTGTTATATAAGCTGATAGGAAAAAAACAGAAGCAAAAAATGGCGAACTTTTGCTGCAGCTTTAGAAAGTTGCCAGCTGCTTGAGATGGCAGAATAAACTAGTTTAATTCACTTAAATTATATTATATTTCAGTCAAAAAACTGACACATTTAGTGACAAACCTCTACATCCTTGACTGAAGAAAACTGCAATGATAAGACCAGGGTAAGATTCATTTGCTCTTAATACTTTTCTGAAGCATCAGCTGTCATTACATTGTGGATGATGATGCCTTTCACAGTAGAAATAAAGCTGGTGGTTGATTGTTGTTTAATTTGCAGTTTAATGCATCTTTAATTGCTTTGCCAGATTAGAAAAGGGAGCTCTGCTATGTTGACCAGTCCCAGAGACGAACTGTGCAACTCTTTCACACCTTCAGTGCTCCCTGCACTGTGGATTCTTTTGCTGCCTTCTGATAAAAGCTATTGTCAGTTGTTCCATTTGCAAATGCTATTTGTGTCCTCCTTCGGAGCAGCGTTGGTTCAGAGGAAGCTCCAGGAGCTCCTCTGTGCCTGCTCATGATTTTTGCTCATGACTGTTTACAGGGGAATTTATAATCTTTGGGGCTTTAAGATGCTAGAGGAATGTACAAACACGCATGCACCACAAATTGTTGTTTTCTACAAGACTCATGCTTTTTTAAAAGTGAGGAACCTAAACCAGTGCTCTGAACAGAATCTAACTTTGTAGCTCAAGCAAACGTTTTTAAAACCTTCTTTGTTCTGTTGCTATTTAAACTAAAGCAGACATTAGAGGCTAGATTCTTTTATTTATGTGTTGCATTTTTCTTACTTTTTTTCTTATTAGTCAAAATTAATTAATAATTATAGAGTTTGCTCTTTGATTCTTCATAGTTCAGTGGTTGGTTTCCATATGTTGAAATAAGTAACTATTTAAAGCCATCTGTTTCCCTTGGAAGAAATACTATTTTCATTAGCATTTAACATTGAACAGATACTTGAAAAATTAAATTTAGGCTAAGTTAAGCTTGATCTTTCTGGACATTATTCACACAATCTATGGTCTATTTAAAAAGCTATAGGGTGTTTTAATTGATAATATTTGAGGTGTTGCTTGCATTTGGCAATCACTTAGACATTAGAAATAAGAGTGATACACAAAACTGAACAAACAAACCTCCCCCTAATGAGCTGAGTGGGATGTAAGCCATGTATAGGCCTTATTTAGCTCTTTTCATTAAAAGTAAATTTATCTAATAAGGTGTTGGCCAAAGGCAATTTTCTATTTCCCTATTATCATCGCTAAAAATTAGGAAAACATTTGCTTTATTATTTGAATCAAAAGTTCTGTCTCCTCGCTTTTGCTTACGATAATGTAATTTCTCTGCTAAGTTTTGGATGCTCTGATTTTCTCAGCTTGTTCCTGGGAAAGCCATAAAACCCTGAGTCAGGTCACTTGGCAGTCAAGTGGAAGAGAAAACTGCTTTTCCGCTATATTGTATTGCTTTAAATTGCAAATGTCTTTGTATTTGCTTCAGGTTTTTGTTTCATTTTGTTTTGTTTTTAATCCTGCTGTTGCACTCTCTGTGTTAGAATCTAAGATTTATATTTCTTTGACTGTTTAATGTTTCCTTTCATCGCCTTCATAAATAGTAATGACTAGCTTATGTATATCCAGGGAAGTAAGGCAAAAAGCCCTTGAGTGTGCCAAGTCTGAAAAAATTTAAATTAGTGTATCAAATGTTAGAAGAAGAGGAATTAAGGCTCTTATCAGCTAACCATAAGCCAAGAATCTTTTAAATTCTAACAATGGTCTGGTGGATACAGCTAAATCTGGCTTTCCCTAAGAAAGACAATAGCAGGCGTGTGGTTCAAAGTAAAGGATTTCACCTTAATAAAAGCTATTTAACATATTAGTCTAAATCCACACAAAGGCAAATTTTTATTCCAAGGTGTAGATCATTTCTGGTAGGGGAATCCCACAATTTTTAATGAACATGTTTTTCTTTCTCATTTCTAATTAGCAGGAGCACATAGATTGCAGGATGCCAGCCTTCAACGCTGAGATTTCTGATGGTAATAAAGCACTCGAGGTGGTATTTAATTAAAGTAGAGTGGTGATAGGAAAGACCTGAGCAGGGCTGAAATACTAATCCTTTTGCATTGCCCAGTGTCCCCTTGTGATTGTGATTGATGAGTTGATTTCTCTTTACAACTTCATTTGCATCGTGTGGTAATACCCTCAGGCAGAGGTGCTATGCATTTCTGGATGAGAGCTCCCCATTAGGACAAGCTAATGTGCTAAATGGGTAGGGGTAGGGTGAAGAGCTCTCCTAGCTCTTAAGCAACCTATTAAGTAATTGGTTTATGGGGGTTGATGTGACACCCATGTAAATGCTGGTGTTTATAATATCTTTATCTATTTTTACCTTGAAAATACATATTCCTGCACCCACTGTCTGTCTTACCCTTTCCCTCTTCTATTTATCTCAGTTGTGTTAAAATGGTCATGTCAGGTGGTGGCTGCTATGAGGATGGCTGTAGAGCTTTTTTTTTGATTCATAGACGTGAAATATATTGGACAGGATTTTTTTAAAACAATACACTTATTACTAGAATTCCTAGTTCTGAAATTCCAACTCCAGCTTGAAACTTGTGTAATGTAGAGCTGCTCCTTGTTTGCAATCAAAAGGCTGTAGTGGGACTATCCAAGCTTCTTATGCTGTCAGTCTGCTTGCCCACAAAGACAGTCATCAACACTTTGCCCCTCAAAACTGGTGTTCCTGTGAGCAGTTCAGACATGCTCACGTCTGAATAGATCTCCATGTCATGCATTCTCCAAGCATTTCCATGGATTTCTACTGGATTAGTATATTTGCTCTGGCAGCAGAGGAAGCCGACAGTATCCTGGGCTGTATAAGCAGGAGACTAGCCAGTAAATTGACAGAAGTGATTTTCTTCCTTTACCTACTATTTGTTAAATTACACTCGAGGCATTTGGCCCAGTTTGTGGCCCTCCAATACAAGAAAGAAGGTTCAGCACAGGGTCCCCAGGATGTGCTGGAGCATGTGGTAAGAGGCTGAGGAGTTCAGTCTGGAGGAGTTCCAGCATGACCTGATAGCTGCCTTTCAATGCCCACAAGGAGGGTATCAGGAGGGAGCAAGTCCCTTCCCAGAGGTGCAGGGTGGGAGGATAAGAGACAACACATACAGCAAAATTGGAACAACTAGATACCAAGACAAATTTTCCCCATGAGGACAGTTTAGCATTGGAACAGGTTGTCTGGAGAGTTTGCACAGTCTTTGCCCTTAGTAGTGCTTTGAAAAAATAGGTGGATGTACCTTGATCCCATGAGTCTGATCACAAATCAGCCCAGCTTGGAGCAGGAGTCTGGACTGGAGATCAGAGCACAGACAGTGGAGTTAAACACTAAAACTTCACAGCCAGATACCTTTTCATTTTTCACAGCTGATACATATTTTCTAAAGTAGAATCTATAAATAATTTCTTATATTTAAATGGGATAATTCAGTGTAGCACAGACATGCAAATCTTTAAAGTGCTGTCTGTACCTCTAGGCTGTCCTATCATTGCCTTGCTGCCACTTCAGGCATAGGGTTGGTCCAGCTGCCACTTTCCACTTACCATTTCTCTACTGTCTCTTTAGTGAATGGAATGCTTTGTCAGCCTTTTGTTTTTAGATCAAAGTATTACTGAACTTAAATAGAAGGGAAGAAATATTTTAAATATATGTGAAATAACAGCCTTATGTGTGTACTTGCTAACCTAAGGGGGTACCAATCACTTCTGTTGAGATTTTAAGCAGATTTTTATTTTCCAGCCACCACTACTCTCATAGGTCAAGTATTTATTCCTTTGCAGTCTTTCTTCTTGTGTGAGTGAATGTCTTTTAAGCTAACAAGCGTATTTGTTTTTCTTTGTTCACAAGTGCAGACTTTTTATATTCGAAAAGAAATTGTCAAAGTGAATGATTCTTGCAAATAGAGTAGTGATTACTTATTTTCCTTATTATTGGTCATGGGATATTCCTGCATCATTGTCCTTACCTTGCTTGTTTTCCAGAAGTTTGCAATTAAATGGATGAAGTATCCAGACAAATCATTGCAGGAATGACTGAGGGACTTTAAGAAACTCCAGCTCGAGGCTCAGTCACTGCATTGAGACAGAATAAATATATTATATGCACAGAATTTGTCTGATTCAGTGGAGAACCGGGTTGCATACACTGAACTGCTTTTTGGGGTCCAAAAAGCCAAACCAGCTGATCATGCAGATGCATGTAAAGAGCTTCCACATTTCCTCTGACCTTGCAGATGGTGACATTGATCATTGTCATTACCTGAATGGTCGTCTGACTGGAAAGTGGAGTATATTCATAAAAACAGTACACGTTTCAAAATCTGCTGTCACATAGTGTCTCAGGAACTAGATCACTCTTACTGCACTGTAGCTGCTTCTCCTGCACTATTCTTGCTCAGTTCTGTGGGTTAGAGTTAAAAAGATGTAACAATTTCTGCAAATCAAAACCACCAATATGTGAAACGAAAAAGATGTTCAGCAGGGTATCACGGGACATCTCTGTCTCCTGAAAGTGAAATGCACCTTGTGCACAGTCCATGCAAACTGCCCTATTGCTGCCAAATACTTTCAATGCTTTGTCATTTACAGCAAAGTGCAAAAATTTGGGATTATGTTTGAATAGAAAAGTTTGGATTCTACTGAACTTCTAATTCTGGTGGACTCGTCCAGGGGAAAGGACTTCCTTGTTGGAGCCCAAGCCCTGTGCTGTTTTATCTGGTTACTTTCTTGAAAACATCTAAAGTTCCTCTTTGCTTCCATAGTCACTGGGAAAATGTTGTACTTTCTGTAGAGAGACAGTTTGGTTGTCAGAGATGATCCTGCACAACAAGGTTTTCTGGGAAGTAGAAGTTTCACACATGAAACTTTAAGAGAATTATTTCTACACATTGGTATCTCTTCTACTAGTGATTTTCAGAGATTTGTTTTAAATCTAGTTAACCACATTAACTGGATTGAGTAGACTGAAAATGCAAAATGGTAATATACATACTTCTGAGTATCTTCACCCACTTCTGGCAATTTTTTTATTTATGGCAGTTATTTTTTATTTTTCCTCCTGAAAGCATATGTAAAAGGTAGTTTTCACTTGAATTCGATGGGTTTTTTTCTCTATATTGCAGTTAACATACAGCTGACTAATGGTACATACGTGGCAAATGCAGTTGTAGAGAGTTTTGTTAGGGCTATATTAATAATTCCTGTCTAATTCTGAACTAATTTGCATTTTAAAACTCAGTGTTGTTTGTAGATGAGTCACAGGTGATTTTAAAATACAATTTGCCTGAAATTATTCTCAAAAAAAAAAAAAAAAAACCCCAAAAAACCCAAACAAACCCCACCAAAAGCAACCCAAACAACAGATTATTTTAAAAACTTGCAGATGAATAAAAGAATTTGAGGACCTGCAAGTTAGTGTTGTTGTTAAGTTTTTTTGCATTAGAAATTTGCACTGCTGAAGGGAAAACTTGCTTCCTCTGAGCTTCTGCACAGACTGTTAGGTGCTCTGCTTTTAGTTTTTAAACTCTTTGCCTTTTTGCCTGGTGTAATTCTATTAAAATAACTCTTTTCCCCTAAGGCCGTGGCAACCCCCATTCAGCTGTGCTATGTGGCTCAGGGTGTGTAGTACCTTGCTAATTTATTTATTTTTAACTATTATTTTAACTGAAAAGGTGAAATGATTTTTTTTTTCAGATTCAGAGAAGGTAAGATGCTAGAAAACAAATTCTAGCAGCAAAATATGCTTTAAAATTTCTAGTTTATCTATATAAGAAATGGAAACAAAATGTATTCAATTGTCAAGGACCAAGAAAGAGAAAAAGTAGGATTAATTTCAGGGTAGCTTCACCCTTGCTCTCACTTTTCTGCATAGACTAGGAAGACTTTTGCTCTGTGCACTGCTTATATTGTTTGAATTAATGTCATATTCTCTGTTTAATTGGAAATATTTTATGTCATAATTTGCTTCTGAAGCGTGTGAGAGGTCTTGAGTTCTGGTTGTTTGACTGGTGTTCAATCTGTGCTACTAAAATGAAGATAAAATAATAATTTGAAAATTTTATTTCATAATCCTTATTAACAAACAACATTTTCAGATCAATTTACTATGCTTCGTAACTCTCCATTGAATTTGGTTCTTAGTTTGAGCCCATGAACATATATATGCCTGTGTGACACTAAAATTGAATTTGGTGTGCATTGCTTTTCTTAACTGATGCTGTTAGTTACTGCAGACCTCTTTAGTGGAGGATTTAAATGTACTTTTTCACCTTTTATTAATTGAAATTAATTTGATTTTTTAAATTTTATTCTTTTTTTTACCCTACTATTCTTTAAAACGGTCAGCAGGGGAAATATTAACAGCTATAGAATTTAGGAACCTATTTTCAATACTGAGCATTTTTGGTAATACACAAAGTCAACCAAGGAGCAGTCAACCCTCTGTAGTTATTTACAGAAAGCAGTTAACACTTACCCTTTCTTCAAGACCAATAAGTAGGTATTTCCATAGTTGTGAGATAAAAAAGTTCTCTAAATTGTACTAGTTCTGTAGCCTGAATTCTGCACAGAATAATTCACAATCACATAAGATATTCTGCATCAAAATTAAGATGTATATGAAGATGGGATGTTGCTTTTCATTCAGGAACTTAGGCAGAATTGCTGTTACCATGTCAGGTACCATTTTGTATCTACTGTCCTCTCGATTGCTGCAGTAAATATTAAAGGGGAGAATCAGACTGTTGTGGGCATGTGTAAAAAGAGGATGCAGAGAAAGTAATAAAAAAGGAGGATATGAAGAAGGCTGAGGGGGGCACAGGGAGTTTGAAAGATTGAGAAGAGTGAATCAGGATGTGAATGAGAAGAGAGGAGAATTCACTGCAAGGCTTGGCAAAATAGACCCGGTACATTTGTAGAGGTGGACTTGTGCCTTGCAGGTCCTTGTTTTGGATCCTGAATTCTGTCCATCCAACCTTCATGTCTTCTGAGGTGGATTGGGTCTGCCTAAGTTCATACCTGACATATTTGTCACTTCACAGTTTCGATTGCTTTCCCAGAATTCATGTTTCAGAGATTTTGTTGTATTTAGTCTCTGGCAGCTGGAAAGTGTTTTTTTTTTTCCTGATGGAACATTTTTCATTGTTATTCAGATAAGCCATTAAACATATGTAGGAAAAGTGCATTTGAGTAAAAGCCTCTCAGGTTTGTGCACTGCTCAAACACCTTTTCTGAAGCACAGTCCTTCACATTCCTGATTCTAAATCTGACAAAAAATCAGCAAGCATTAATGAGCACACAAGTTATTGTTTCTTTTGAAATGTGTTAACACATTTAAAAGCAGGTGATATTACTTTACTCTCAGGAAATGAGCAACACTCATTATGCCTATTGCTGTTACAGGAAAATGCCTTTCCTGTTCCATGGGAGAAGAACGTCAGTAATTGACAGGACACACAATACTGTAACCACCAGTTCAAGCATATTTGCTGTGCATTAAAATGACAATGGAACAGATTAGTTTGAGGTATAATACATATCAAAATTGTTCTATACAGATATCAGAATATTAAATAAAAGGAAAAGGCTTCATAAAGTCTCATAGAATCCCTCTTGGCATGGGTATATGAGTAGGTATTCAGTTTTTTCCTCTAAGTATGCTGATATGATTAAATTTAACTTGACACAAGTGATGTACCATACCATGTGATTGTAATATTTAAAAGAAAACCACTTTTCTGATTGAATACCTACTCACTATCAATTTCTGTGTAGAAGCATCCAATCTGAATTTTTTCTGCAGCTAAGATGCAAATGCATTTGCTGTATTCTCCATCTCACTAGGTGTGCACTCAGCAAATACAGAACTGCTTCAATATTTTTTGGTATCTTATTTAATCTAATGTTCTACTATAAAACACAGCCAGTTCACATGGATTGTAAACAGTTTCTAGGCTGTAACTTGTCTCTCCCAAAATGGTGTATGTATTTTCACTAAATCTACCGTTTGGCTGTTGTGGCTGTTGTCCAGGCCCCTGCGCTGTGTAAACACAAACGCTGCTGGATGTGGTTGCTGTAGATTACCCATATGCTTCTGGTCAACATGCCAGAGTTCTTCTCAGTGCTCTTTCAGTTCTGGAAATACCTTTCCTTCCACCATCCCTTCCTTACACACAGAGGCACAAAATAAAAGTGGAAACTGGCAAAGATAATTTTCACCTGCTGCCACAACCTATACTTTTTTTAAGTAATGTGTTGTTCACAGTAATGGTTTTAAAGCCTACCGGTGGCATAGGCAAAGACAAGCTTTGCCCCAAGTTTTATTACTATATGAATATGTTCAGTCTTCTGAAGAAGGTCCAGTAAAAAAATAAATCTCTAATGATGATGTGCAGGGAGAGGCAATATAGTTTTGAAGATCTGTGAGCAGTTTTAGTCCCTATTCTATAGATGTGGAAATGAAAGTACAGGGCAAGTTGGCCATTCCTTTCATACTTACAGAAGATTTTAGAAATTTAACAACATAGAACTTACTAGTCAGTACAGTCAGTGAAAGTCTTTCCTTTGCTATAGGGACCATTTAAGGATTTTGTTAATTTCCTTCCTAGTTGGAGATTCATTGTAACACACTATTAATAGATTTTAGTTGTTTTCAGGCATTTGTGACATTCAGCACCATTTAGAAATATATTTTGCTTTGCATAAACACACCTTCGTGCCATTTTTGTCTCCTTGTTGAGAAGATCTTTACCTTTCTTCAGTACTGTGGCTTAGGTTGCTGATGACAAACATTGTTGGATAAACAGTTACTTGGTAATGCTGCAACAGCATCTTAACATAAACATCCACTGAAGTATGCAAATGATCTCAGTGATAAACAAGCATAGCAAAGTGTGGCTGAGGCAGGAAGCCAATCTGTCTGTTCCTTGTGCCCAATGATATTTTGATTGTCATTTTAATCTTAGAAGTAAATAACATCAGCAATCATGTTCCATCATTTAATTTCAGTGCCAAAAAAATGAATGTTGCTTTAACTGGCATTAAACAACTGGCATTGCTGTGGTAGTTGGTAAATGCAGCTCAGGTCATCTGCATCCCATTGTAAATAACAAAAGGATGAAAATCTTAAAGTTAAATAGAGACTGGAAATAGGCATTCTCTGAAAGCAGTGGTTAAATAGTTAATGTCTAGATTTTTTTTCCCCCTGGAAAATTCATCTTCTGTTACCCTTAATGTCTTTGAACTAGTCTTAGTTCTAGCCAAGCTGGACAAAAAATTTGTTCTCAAATTTTTGTTCTCAAATACCTGAGCAATATTTCTGTGCTTCTCTTTCATTGCCAAGCCTTGACTCTAGCACTTGTGTGCTTGTGTTTTGTGTCTGTCTTCATTGAGAAACTCTCAGCATAGCCTTATAGGCCTGCTAAGTATCTTCTTTCCTAAAGAATGGTTTGTTCCTGCACACTGAAGTTTCTTTTAATCAACATCTCAATCAGGCAGCTACCTTGGACTGTTTCCTCCCCAGGGTAAACCTTAGGGATTCATAACATTCCCCTGGATATATTGAAGTCTCAAGCCCAGTTTTGTAACTCTACTGCAGATTTTTCTGGTCTTCCTCCAAACTCCCAAAGTCAATCATGTCATTGTCTTTATGGAACTTACCACATAAATCAAGCTCTTAAATTTACCTGGTTTAAGCAAAGTAAAACCAAACCAGCAAGCTTCTGTCTGATCATTTGGCACAGTTTTGCAGGAATTGTTGTCTCTTAACATGGCGCATTCTGGCTTTCAAAGCAGCCTTGTATCCAAATATCTGAGATGGGATGTTTTTCTGTCAGCTTTGCTGCTTATGGCATTGCATTCTCATTTCCCTCACTAGCTGACTGTGTTCCTTGTTTTATTTCAGGTGAGTCAAGTAATGATCTCCCATTTGTGATACTGAGGCTTGGACCTGTATCACTCATGATGGATGAACTGTGGTTATTGTGGTGCTGCCATAGGAAATGACTCAGTGTGATGGATTATGAAGAGAAACGACCTGTTTCTTTTCTGATGCTCCATCAGAGCTCAACAGTGAAAGATGGTGTCCCTGGTTAAAAAGTGTCCAGTTTAAGGACATGGCATTGGCAGTCCAAACTCCACTGAGTGCTGCTGCCCCTCAGGCTTTGGAGGTAGCTTTGCTCACTCTGGTGCAGCCGTTCCACTGGTGCTTTTGTGAGGCACACCAAGGTCTGCAAAGGTCTACAGCTCTGTGTTCTTGGTTGTCTGTGGGTAATCCTTGCGACACACTTCACTCATCCTGCTTGGTGTTTCTTCTATAGATCACCATCTCTTAGTTCACAAAAATCACTAATTAGGTAGGCATAAAACTGTGATCTCATTTCTCTATAAAACAAATGGCCTTCAGGAATGTTTTGTCAGCACGTGGCTGTAGGTTCACCACCTTCTATGGCTAACAGATCTGGTAAATTCTTGGCTCTAGTTTATGGTATGTCCATTGCAAAGCCAACTGAAAAGGCAATTAATTTAATGTACTCTGGATGAGGTGGCATCTGTAAATTGGGAATAACTTGGTGACAATTCTAAATCTCAACTAGATTAAACTGCCCCATTTAGACAATTAAAAAACAGCTGTATCCAGTACCCATCTCCTGAGAAACTGTCAGGTTTTTTTGAGTAAATTGCAATTGAGATGTTGAATTCTACTTACAAGAAATCTTGAATAAATTATTTCGGCTATAAGAACTTACCAGATTTCTAAAAAGGATCTGTTTAAAACCATATACCTGCAACTGGATTTGAATGCTGTTCAGTTATCTCTGCAGACTCCTCTCCTTTGCAGAGTTCAATGCTTGACCAATAAGGTGACATTTAGAGAAGCTTTTTTGACTCAGATTCTGGAAATATTTATGCTTGTGCACACGTTAAAAGGCAAGAACCATCTCAGTGGAATTCAGAAGAGCTTACAAAACACCACACAGCGTTGTGTCTAGACCAGGCACAGGCTTGCTGCACAAGCATGGTTTGTCATCTGGGTTGATGATATGTCCCATATCTTCAAGCAGTGTTCCAGTAAAAAAAAAAAACAACAAAAACAACCTAAAAAAAATTAGCCTTTTCAGCCACTTTATTAGAAAAATAAGAAAATTATCATATTAGCTGTGCTACAATCCAGCTTTAGGAGGTGGTTTTCAATAAATTAATATTTGAAATAAATTTTATTTTATAAATAATATTGCAGATAAAATTAGAAAAATTACCTGTCTTAGTTATTGTTTTGGAGGTCATTCAGATGGTAGGGAAAAATACTCCTTTCTATGGAGATGTAAGGCAGTGTTCCTCTACATATGCTGAGAATGGTAACAGTTGGCAGAAAATGAAGATGTCATAGTTCATAGCATTAAATTACATTGTGAAACTTTTCTAGTCTTGCCTGCACTATAAAAATTGCCACATCCATGCTGTTTTGGCTGTGGATTAAACAAATGTAAACGTATTTTTCTAAGAAAGCATCACAGATACATCTCAAAGAACTGAGTCATTGTTTCTTGAGGACAGAAAGCAGACTAGAAGTTAAAACTAGCCTCTTCCTTGTCAGTAAATCCTGCATGAGGAAAGTCATCAAATTGGATAGAAGTATAAAATCCATTTTGAAGCTATGCTGCTGCTGTTGAAACCACATGGAATTACAGAATGATTCAGATTGAAAGGGAACTTCAGAAGCCATCTAATCCCAACATTCCTTTTAAATCAGGGGTAACTACACAGATTAGGTTGCTTAGGGATGTTTTGAGTTCATGTTTGAAAGTCTCCAGCATGCCATAACCTCTCTGAACAGCATTTTTCTGTGTTAAGCTTCACTCATATTCATTATTTTATTCTTTAGAGCCAACCAGAATTTACCTTTTGGCAGCTTTTAGCTTCTTGTTCTTTTGCTCTGTACCTGCAGGTTCTGTCTCTGTAACCTTTGGTTAAGTGGAGGAAGATGTAATTAAGTTGTCTGAGCCCTCCCTTCTGTGGGCAATTCTAAATCAGCTCCTGCAGCCTCTGTCATGTGCTCCAGCCCTCCAGCTGTCCTGGCAACCCAACCCTGAACTCTCCTGTCCTGGCGCGCTCCAGACTGGACATGGTGTTCCAGATGCTGTCTCCCAAACGCTGTGCAGGGCTCTTTGCTCACTCCACTGACCATCCTTTTGCTAATGCACTTCACTGAGCGGTTCACTTTGCTGCCTCGAAGGCAGAGCACTGGTTTGTATCCAGCTCTGTTCACCAGGACTAGCGGATCTTTCGTGCAGAGCTGCTCTCTGGCCAGGCAGTCCAGAGTCTGGACCAGAGCAAGGGGAGATCCCATCCCAGGAGCAGGACTTTGGCCAGGTTCTTCTCAGCCCAATCCTGTAGCTTCTCCAGAGCCCCATCACTGCTCCCCATTTACTCTCCTGTGTGAATTTGCATTCTGACACTTCTTATGTGTCTTTTATGAAGATGCTCAACAGTTTTGGACCTGGGCTTGATGCCCAAGGGCTGGAACTTGTAGCTGACTGACAGTTAGACTTCTAAATGTTGACTGTTACCCCTTTAAAGGCCAGCACTGCAGACAGCTTTTGATGTACCTTTTATGTTGACAATTCACTTTGTTTTTTTCCCCCTCCTTCCCTGCTATTTTCTGTACCATACTCAGTATGCTCTAGTAAAGGTGTAAAACAAATGAGGTGTACTTTCCTATACTGACTTGTGGGAAATGACAAGCTGCTTGTATCATTTTCTTTTAGAATGTTGTAAGAATCAATTCTCATTGTAGATACACCTGTTGAGTTCTTCAGAGTGTCTTGCTCTATGGGTCTTAGGGCAATCTTGGAGCATTGTGTTTCCAAAATGTGATGTAAAAATTTTTTCCATGTCTTAAAAAAAAGGGAAAATATTGGTTGATGGAATACAAGTTTGAGCTGCAGTTGAAAAGACCTGTGTAAAATACTTAAGAGTCAGAGTTGAAGAAAGTGAGGGACAGGTAGAAAACTTAAATTAAAAAGAGATTTAAGAGTTAATGTGGAAGCAAAACAAATCAGTGTGTCTGAGTCATGTCCATTTGGGCTGTTTGAAGTAGCAGGACAAAGAACATAGGACAAGGAAAGTTTTGGTGATAAATCACAGCATCATAAAAGCAGCAGAAAGTTTCAGCAGTGGCAGTTGGAAGGAATGCAGGTGTTGCAGGGAATGCTTCCTCCACGTGTATTGGTGTGTCCATAGTACTTTGTGGTCTTGAATTCAGGCAGGAGTTCAGACTAAATTTTTGGCAAATTGTTTGCTGCTCTCTGTTAAATGTAAGTAAATGACTTTTGCAGGCTGTTGGGACGTTTCAGTTGTTGGTCTGTTCCATACCTCAGGCACTGACACAAAGTGAACGTGTTGTTATCAAACACATATGCGGCAGTAGCAACAGCACAGACCTTTACTGGAATACAGTATGTTATATGTGAAGAGGACCAAAATTCAATGTTTCTCTGCAGTGGGAGTAAAGAGATGGTCCTTTGCTGCTAAGGTAGTAAAGAAATTCTCTTTTGCTTACTCACTGTTATTTTTTTTTTCCCTACGCTCTCTGAAAAAAAGTTATTCTGCATTATCTTTATTATTTTTGAGGATGTTCTTTTGAGAACTGAATTTGGCACTGTACTGAACCTTCCAAAAAGAGAGGTGGCTGGAGAATTCATTTTGTGGGATTGCAGAAGCAAATGATGCGAGTCAAGTGGCCTGGTCAGATAATTAAGCTACAACAGAGAAAGCTCACAGAGTCAGTCAGTTGTGATTATCAGTCCAGTGTGGTTGGATGTCTGATTCCTTCTGAAAAATCTGAAGTGGCTGCTTTTATTATCATTAATTGGGGAATGCCAGCAACAAATCTGGAAGAATTGCACTGCCACTTTAAAGAAGTCCAATATATTTCTGTTGGAATATAAGTTTAATGATGAATTGACTGTTTGTTGCTCTGCCCACCCCTTAGAATTGGAAGGTTTGTTAGAATAATTCCAGTGTTACGTGTCTGCCCTGTTTCTGAACCCTGATATCTGTAGGCAGTCTGCGACAGAGGCAATAAATGTGTGTTCTTTGGGGCTGTCTGTATCTTTTTAGGTTTGGGTTTTTATTCTTTTCTTTATTTCTTTAGATAGAAGGTCAGTCATTTTAAAACTATCTCTAGAGCATCTAGGAAAGTTCCTTTAAGGGTGTAGCTTAAAGTTAAGTTGCTTAAAGTGCCTCACAGATCTAAACCTTGGAAGCATTTCTGAAATATTTCCCCTGCTAAGCAAGAGGGATGTCATGAAATGAAACAAAAAAGGAAACAATATTTCATTTGAATGGAAGGATAAAGTACATTTAATCTAAACCAGGCTAGTTCAATATTGACGGTTTTCTTGTGGTGTTCAGCTATTTTAAAATAGAAACCTTATTGGTATTAACTCTGCCACATGGAGGAGGAATTAATCCCATAGAAATGCACACGTGTTACTGGACATCGTAGCTATCACAAAGCCAGAGCCCTGGAAGTTTAGGGCGTTTTGGGAACTTTGAATACAGCCGTGTTGATTTTGAAACAAAAAACGTTCAGCTTCCGGCAACTTGCATAGTAGCACTTGCAATGTTTTTTAAACAGCTATTAATGTAGTCAAGCTGTGTTTTCTCTCCTTCTCTGTGTAATCATCTGCTCAGTGGTGCACTCCATAACTAGTAGCAGGAGCCAGAGGAGTGGCCTGCTGTGATTGATGGGGCGAGGCCCGGCACGCTGAAGGAGCCCCATCTGGATCAGGTTTTGGGAGCAGTCAGATGTTGAGAGGGAGGTCAGCAAGCCCTGCATTAGCTCCCCCTCCTTCAACAGCCCCATCATCCACACTCATGCACACACTGCAGCGCTCACACGCCCTCAGCCATAATTGATGCTCGGTGTGGGCAGATGCTGCATGGCCTGGGACTAGAGCAGCTGCCAAGTTTATGGAGAATAAAGGCAGCAGGATGGTACAGCAGGTATTTTCACTTTTATTTTCACTTGAAACTCTTGATTTTAGTCAAGCCAGGGCAGTTCTTATAACCAGCTGCACCAGTGCATGCAAGACTTCTAATCCGTGTTTGGTTGCTTAAGTGTGAAAGAGGGCAGGCTCTGGGGGTCATGTGTCTGCTGTGCTTGAGATATGTAACTGAGCCGTTCCAGAACCAGCAGCTCTGCAGAGTAGTGTTGCATTTTTCTTCTTTGTTTCTGTGCCCTAAGGATACGATGCAGTTTGGCTCATTTAACTACAGTACAGGAGGCTTTCTCTGAATGTGAAATATCTCTTGCCAAAGGAACAAAATGCACCAAACGGAAAATAGAGCAAAACAAACAATAAACTGTGAGTTCGACTTTAAAATGCAGGCGAGCAGAAAGGTTTTCATTGAATACATTTTGATGTTGCAAATGTGTTTTTTAAAAAAGGAACACTGCATAAGTAATGTTTTCTGTGCTCTCTCCTTTGTGTACAAACATAACAAGCTTGCTTTATTATGTTTTGACACTTTTCATGCATTTCTTAATTATGAAATCCTTTCAGAACAGGAGATGCTGAAAAGGCACGTTGAGATCTGAGATGCTAGGAGCAGTTTAAATGCTAAGCTTTTCTTCAGATGGAGTAATATGGATGGAATAGGAGAGCCTTCACTTACCTACATCGTCGGAATCCTTTTTTTTTTTTTTTTGGTTCTTTGGTTCAACATTTAACCAGAAAGCAATAAATTTGATTTTATATACTGCCACGTAAAGCATATTTTTCAGTTGAAATGTGGTTTTCATTAAGACTCGGGCCAGAACATTTAGCAGAGCCTGACTGTCTGCCATGCTTTGTTCTTGCTGTTGCCAACAACCACTTTTTTAAAAAAACCATACACAAAGTGAACATTAAGGGGTCATTTAATCTTAAAGATACTTGGAACTGAGTCTGAAGGGACAACTTCTGTTTAGCCTCTCATGCCTAGGTGGTATTAAGCAATGTCTGTGTCCTGTCACACACAGCTTTGAAATTACTCTAATACCTGAGTTCATAGGCTAATTTAGGATGAATATTTCCTGTTGCTTTTAGGGTCATTTCATATTTTCAGCTTAATGCATTAGAACTATTATTTCTTTTATTCATTTTAGTTCACTGTATTTTAAAGAGCACAATAAAGGAACATTTTATAGGAGTCTATTTAAAAAATATTTGGTTCTTAAAAATCTATTCAATGGTATCTGACTGTTGTGTAGTCTGGGGTTTCCATCAACCACATGTACATACAAATGTGTGATAGCTGACACTTCATTGTTCTTGATATAAGTTAATATTTGAAACAATAACCCTTGGCTATTATTACCCAAGTAAGTAGCAAAGAACTTGCTTATACATACATGCTTTTATATTCCATTGTAATACCATGTCTGTTGAATTAATTATAAATAATATCTTTATACTCATTTTAAAGGCTAGGAAAGGCTTCAATAGTCACTTATTTTAAGGAGTGAACATCTCAGATTTATTGTCACTATCATTTTAAACTTAGGGCCTGCAGCAGCATGTGCAAGTTCAATTTCTTTAATATCCCTTGTCCTCCAACCAATGTAATGAACATGCAGTGCCTGCACTGATAATCTTGTGTGCCAGTTTTCTGCTCTAAGCATAGGGGGGTTGGTTTCTTTAATGGCAAGGCTGTAAATCTCTGAATATATCCAAGCTATATATAAAAAAAAAAAGAAAGACAAACAAATGTGTGACCCTTCATTGTTTACTTATTAATGGGGTCTCTGTTATAAATAAATGAGCCAGGCCTCAGCTGAGCAAGTCTAATGAAAGAGGTAGAAGAGTCTCAGCACTGTGAAGCTTCTGGAACTGCCAGTGCAATTTGTCATTTTATGAGAAATCTAAAAAGTTTGGAATTGCGGGTAAAAATAATAGAAAAGTTCAAGCCTCTTAATTAAATATTAACTGTAATTAGCACTAGGTTGTGGATGCTTTGAATATTAATTAGGGTCCTCATGGAACTGCTGTCAAGGTTAATGAGAAACAGTGGGGCTCTCAGCAACATCTGGTTTAGGACTGGAGATAGGACAAAACCCTTTAGATCAAATGCACCTGGACATTAGCCCTTGGTCCCTTTGTTGCCAGTACTGTTCTTTTTTAACAGCTGCTGACTCTAATGCCATGTTTAGCATCTGACATGAAGGAACAGCTTCAGGACCAGCACTAACCAGCTCCTGTGTTTCAAAGCCAGTACAGGGAAAGTGCTTATATAGGCAGAATTTGGATTTGCTTTTGTTCATTCTTACTTGCTGAAGTCCTTCCTGAAACAGTTGATTAAAAAATTTAAGGTTGGCTGCCTCCCACACAAGTTTTAAAAATATTTCTTTAACATTTAATGAATGTCTCTGATGTAATCCAGTCTTTCCTGGGTTTTGCTTCATCTGGGTTTTTTTTTTTTTAATAGTGAAAATATAAGGTAAAAGAAATAGGAAAGGAACTTTACCATTTTAATATAGAGGGTAAAATATAAATTTACAAGAGTTTTTAACTTCCACAGAAATTTAACAGGGCCAGTTTCAGTGCAGCATTAACCTTGCAATGATTGTAGAAATGCAAACAAAACTTAGTGACTTAACCCTGCAAAGTCAGTAAATGTCACTGTTTTCCTGCTAAAGATGGGTGAATGAAGCAATGCAAACCAATTGCTCAAGCCCATACAATAAAATAGTAGCCAAGATGGGATTAAAACAAGAGAGGGTTTGATTGCTGATATCAAGTTCTAATTTTTTTAGGACACACTTAATGCCTTTTACAAAGGAAAATTCAGTTTTCTGCTTTTAGCCTGTCAAGTACCAAGACTTATTCCTGTGCAAATTTTTTAAATCTCTTCAGTTTAGGACGAGTCCAGGTCAGAGAATGGATGTCTGCAATAGTAGAAATTGGCTGGAAATGCCCTTAAGTACAAATGGCAAAAGAACGTATTTTATTCATCCAGCCTATTTTAAAATTAGGAAATCCAGGACTGATGAGTACAAATAAACAAAACCCTGCACTAGCCTTGTGCAGGTACTTGTACATGCTTTGATAGGAGAGTGATGGAGTAGTTTAAAAGGTAATTGAATTTTTACTCAAATATGCATTTTTACACTGCTTGATATTTAGAGGGATAATTTTGTCTTCTAAATTAGTTCATTTGAGGTTGGACTAGTCCCTGCACTAATGGCCTCTAATGCTGTCCAAGGCAAAATCATGTTTTGGACATTTTTTATATAGCTTCAGAAGGATTGTTGTGTACATTTCTTCCTCTAGAATTACTGTTTTTTGGTATGAGCAAAGCATTTAGTCAGAAGTTTTCTATCTGATAAATTAACAGGCTCAATCTTTTTTTATTATATCAAATAGAAATATGAATCTATCTATAAAGAGATGAGGACATTTGTTTTTAGTGGTATAGGCTTATTGTTATATGGAAATGAAACACTGTTGTCTTCAGATTTAAAACCTTCAAAGTTCTTAAATCTAGTTCTTTGGATGGTCTACAAGATAGATTTTTTTCTTTTATGTTACTTAAGATTTTGAACTGATGCGTTTTTGGATTCAAGTATTTAATATTTTGACTGGATCAATTATTATTTTGCATTTGTGGCATGCACTTGCTCAATTCAGAGTACCTCAAAGTATTCTGAATATCTCAGAGCATTATTTTGTATAGGTATTTTTACTGTATGATTATGTTAAGAGTGTGCACCCAAATGCTGCCCTGCATGTAGGTGTTACATATTGTGTTCTGGAAATGGTATGTCAGACTGGATCACAGACTGTGGGCTAACCTTGTCAAAGCTCTGGACTGGCAGTTGTGCTTTGGAATAAACTGGCGTTGTCCCTTTTCCTTGTCTGAGACATTATTAGTTCAGGCAGATTTCACTGACCTTTCCCAGTTAAAGAATAATCTGCAATTATTCAGCGAACTGCAGATTTGTTTGTCTAATTATAGTAATATTTAATAGGGTTAGCAAAATGCATTTAATTCAGATAAGAAATATCCTCCTGGAGAAACAACCACTGTGCCCTTTTCAGGCCAGCAATCTTAGCAGGATGCTCTCATCACTCTCTGCGTTACGGGTGCAGGACCTTCGCTTGTTTTATCTCATGCCACGTTTTCTTCCTCTTTTTTTTTTTTTTTTTCCCTTTGATTTCCACAGGGTAATCAGGAAGCTACAGCACCTCCTGACACAATGGCACAGCCTTATGCCTCAGCCCAGTTCGCTCCACCTCAGAATGGTATCCCTGCAGAATACCCAGCCCCACATCCGCACCCCGCTCCAGACTACACAGGCCAGAGCACTGTTCCAGAGCACACGTTAAACATGTACCCTCCTGCTCAGACACACTCGGAACAGAGTGCAGCTGACACAAATGCACAAACTGTCTCCGGCACAGCCACAGTAAGTCAAGGTTACAGCTCTTCCTAAAGCTCTGTGTTTCATGTGTGTTTATCAATAATATTTATTCTCATGTTGCACCTGACAATCTTCAGTTGTGTTAGCATCACTCGCTATGTTAAGGCTGAAAGTTTGTCAGAGTTTACTGTTGGAGAATATGTTTTCACTGGGTTTGGAGCCTCTTATTAAGTGTTGGAGCTTTGTAGAATCTGGAGTTTCCTTTTCAACACTTTCAGACAAAATGATTAATAGCCAGCCCATGAATCATAGCATAAATTTTAATTAAGTCCAATACGGAAAAACATTGCAAATGAGTGTTTGTAAGCATTTATTTGAGGGGGGGAAGAAAACACCAACAAAAACCCCAAACTAAACTCATTATGTTATTTTTCGTGACAGCTGTGTTTTTGACACTTACAAGTAGTTTTAATAAAAGTATTAACTGAATGATACTGTACTAAATTTACTGTGTGAATTAGTATTGTGAAGAGCATGTCTGTAATACTGTATTTTCTAGAGAGCTTGTTTGTGCAGCCATTACCCGAGTTGTGTGTGGATCTGTGCTAAACAGAGCAGAAATGATAGACTTTCCTTCTATTTGATTTATATGTGAAGTTATGAAGTGTCATGAATTATGCAAGAGGCTCCTTGGATGGCTCTACCTTGTAATTTAAGTCACAAATTTCACACATTGATAGTTTAGTGTTTCTGTCTTAATTCTAGAGTGGGGCCCAATATATCCAGTGCCAAGAGCTGGCAGATTTCTGAGCCATCAACCCCTCATGTTACATGTGCAGGATGGAGCACAGAACAGGCAGTGCTTGAAACATCTCTCCTGGCTGTCCTCATCCTTGCCTCAGCCATGCCTCAGCCTACCTCCCCTTCTTCCCTGGCACATATCCAGCCTAAAAGGTTTCATGCATTAGGGCAAGAGGAAAACACATTCCCTTAAATGAGTTGTTCTGAAAATTTATGTTTATTGCCATGCCACTAATTTCTTTATATTGGTTTAAGCAAGAAAGTAAGCAGTAGCAAAAGCACCAAAGAATATTCCTTGCTATTATCATGGAAATATCCCTGTGAATTAATTACACTTTTTTGTGGTTTATGCAGTAAAATGTTTTGGTCCTTTTATTTTTGACTTGGTAACTTTTTATTGCCCTGATTTACCATTTTCTCTAGTACTGCAAAAAAGTTTAACTTCAAGAGCATCCTATTTACTTATCTCTCATAGTGTTCTTTGCAGCTCTACTGTGTCCTCTCTTACCCATGTCTTTGCTAAGTTAAATTTCTGGTTCTTTCCAGCTTTTAAAATTTGCTCCCATAACCATTTTTGATTGTTGTCAACCTCTTGTCAAATTCCACCGTCATTGGTTTAGAGCAGGAATCCTAAGCTGAATAGATACTCTAGCAGAGATTGGATATTGAGTGAAAATATCGTCTTTCCTACACTTCCTTTCTTGTTCTTTTCATATTCTTTGATTTTGCTTGGGTTTTGTGACCACTGCTGCACCTTGAACAATCCACTGCGATGCCCAGCTCAGCCTTTTCATGTTTTGAATCTGTTTCTGTTCAGTTCTGAAGTAAAATACTGACAGCGCAAAAATCAATGGTAAAAGACCCGTCGATGGCAGTGGGACAGGAGCTCATCCCTCATCATTTATTGCTTTCAATTGATTGTGTTTCCTCACCCAGTTTTGATTTTTCAGTTTGAAGAAGTGTCAGTCACTTTATCAGAGAAGTCAGGGATGTGTTTTCCCACCATTTTCCCTAGCAAAGGCTGGTGAAAAGACACAGTTTGGATTGTCTGCAATGCCTTTATCTTCTTCAAGTCTTCTATTCATTCCCAGCTCTAGCAAATTCGGTGATTCCCTGCAAAGTTCCCTGCTTCTGATATGCAAATAGGCTTTATTGTTATTTGCTTTTGTGTCCTTTGCTATCTGCTCTTACTTTCTTTTTGCCTTCCTAATATCCAGCTTGTATTTTACCTGTCAGACACCTTTTCCCTTCTGTTTCCCCTTGGAGTGAATTTCCATTCTCTGCAGGATAACACTTCAATTCCACTAACCTGTTATATTCAGGGAATATTGGTATAGTTATTTGTTCTTTTTATTATGGTTCCTTTTCTTGCATTCTGGTTTCGTTTCTTACAGAGGACTGGACAGAACATTTTGAAGTAGCTCCCATGCTGTTTATAAAGAATTAGATTTCCTTCCTTTTGACTTTAGGGTCTATTGGAGAAAGTTTTAGTTTGGTTTGGTTTTTAAAAAGATTTTTTTTTCTAAATTGCAATGTTATATTGAAAGTTGTAGATATTCTCCCTGGAGAAAAACTCAGTGAAAAGACAGGTTTACAAGAAGTATATCTATGGATCTGCACTGACAGTTAACACATTGCTCACCAATTAGTTTTACAAATTTACAGACAACTATTGTTTGCATAATTTAATTACAGGCACCTAGATTTAAAATCTGTTGTGCTGGGTCTCACTAGCCATTGCACTTGGCAAGCTGAGACATTATAAATAGGTACATGCAGATGGATCCCAGGCAGATTTGACATGGGCTGTGTAACATTATGAGGATCCAGTTGTGTACATCTCTCTGTACATTTAATAATATAAGTTTTTATTATGAAATAGAGCTTCAATAGTACTGTTTAACATTGTAACTCCATGTGGTCTTTTTTGTTGAAGGGGAAAAATTATGTTTCTTTCCAGTTCCTGCTAGCTTTGAGAACAGTTGATTTCCAGTCCAAGTTTTAAGTGGAATTGATGTGGGGACATAGTGGGATTTCTTTGGTAGGTTCCAGTGTTTTCACTTAGTTTCCTTTAGTAAGTTGTTTATTACACACATTTGAAAGAAGAATAATCAACTGACCAATCATTCACAAAAGAATACTGTTGTTATTAATGTAGATCAGACAAGCTATTGGAGGCAAGACCAGTTTTTAATTTTATTACTCACAAATTTATGTACATGTGAAACTGGATATACCACTAAAAATGGATCTCAAAATTTTGAAATGTGAACCCAACCAACTGCAGGGCAATTGTCTAATTTGTAGAGTTACTACCAGAAGTGACTTAAGCTCCTCCATGAAGGACTGAATCCATGCTGAAGCAAGACACATCCCTGACTTCTTCTGAGTGTCCCAGTTTCTTTCTTCCTGTTTGAAAGAATCATACACTGAAGCTGGAGCTGACATTTGGTCTAGTGCAACCTAAACCCCAGTACAGATATAAATAATAAAAATAAACAGGTTTTGTGCAACTTCTCTTGAATCCTTAACTGCAGCACAAGGTGTGATCCCAGCCCATCTAGAAGCACTGCCAGAATCCCCATTTGCTGCAAGTTGAACAAGATTCCAATAATTGGCTTTATATAGGTTTGCAATTTTGTGCAGAGTGCTCTTGTAATTCCTGTTCAAAAGTACTTCACATACTCTTGGACACGCTCTTGTACTTCTAAAAAGTGTATTTCTTAGTGACCAGTTTTAATCCATTATGATAAAATAGTGTAACAAGGTATTCTGTTAGAGTAAGTGCTGAACCAAGAGGTGCTTGGTTTGTATGTGTAGGGATTGCTAACTCTATTTTGATGCTATGAAACAGGAGAAGAGGTATAGGATGAAAGGGTAGTAAATGATTAAAGACAGGATGATTTAGCTGAAATAATATAAAATCATCTGCAGGTAATAAAATACTGTAAAAGTTACTTTGAGTCTTGTCTGAGCAATATGGTTTTCATCTTTCTGGATCCATATGTTTGTTAACTTTGAGCAAGGGAGAAGTGCATCTGAGTACATGCATAATCAATAATCAGCCAGCAATGGGTTATTTGAGTGCTGCTAGACTTTTGGAGTTCCATAGCATCAAACATGTTCTTAGACCTTAGCAAAAATAGTAAATGGCTTCTTCATAGAAGGATGGATCAATGAAAAGTATCTTCCAAAGTTATGCTAAAAGTAACGTCTGATGATTTTGCAGAGTGATTTAGAGTGTTACATTAAATAGTTATGTGTATTAGAGTATTTTTAAGTAAGGCATTTGATCATTTTGTGAAATATGAAATCACCCTTTAACTATGTATATATATGGATACAAACCTATTGTACATAAATTGTTCTGAGAGTAAAACTTGTTCACTTTTTGCCTGTGATTTCCTGCACAACTCCTGTTGATGTGAGCAGGAGATGTGTATGTAAATAAAAAGGGCATTAGCTGGGCATGTGTAAGGGTTCAGGTAACAGTAAAATAAATGTTTCTCTAGTGTTTCCTGCTCTAAGTGTATTATAGTGGAGGTAAATGTCATGGTGTGATAAAAGCTGTGGTTGCAATAATGCTCTGTGTTTTATCTCTGTATATAAAAATGTGCAGCTCTAAACTTAATTCTACTTTTGCATAAAACTTGAGGTCACTGTGCAATCTTTCTGCTTTGGACTGAGACTTCACCAGGTTTCAGAAGCTGAAAAGCCTTGAGAAGTTGTGTGTTTGGATAGGAGTTCTTGAGGGAAAAGGCAGTTTACTTGGAGGAGTGTTGGTGATGCATGCACAGTGCTTGCATGCATCCCCTCATGAACCCCCTGTATGAGGGGGTTCAGCACTGGCTCCCAGCATGGCATTAGGGGATGCAGTGCTGTTTGAGTCTGGAGAAGATTTGCAGTGCAGAGGTGGGGGCTGTCTGTGGTCTGGGAAGATGATAAGGTGTTTTTCACCTAACTCCACTTCTAGAACTAAATTTCATTGTGATTACTACCAGAATTCCTCCTGTGGCATCTACTGAACATGATACTTTTGTGTAAAAATAATTGATAAATTAGATATTGTGTCTGTTGTTCCAGCTTGACATTGAAATGTTGTATATTCTTTGAGATTTAACAGTCTGTAAGTATGATTTTTTTTGGTGTTAATTTCACCATGTTTGTGCATTTTCTGGTCATGTTTCAGAGGCCATTTCTTCATCAAAGGATTTGTGAAGGCTTAGTGATGCTCTGAACTTCAAAATTATTTACCATGCTGAACTTTGTTGTGAACTTTATATGTGAAACATATACAAGCCTTGTTGATATTTTGGTGGGTTTAGTGTACCAGTTACTGTGTTGTGCTTTTTAATTTGGGTAAGAAAGCTGAGAGTAGGAAGCATTTATAGTGAAGTACTTTAGTGCATTGTCTAAGCCTGAGGTGAGCAGATTATTATTACAGTTTTCTGCAGCATATTTCTGGTTTTTATTAGCTCTTTTTCCTGTTCTGTTCTTTGTGTAAGTTATTGGTATAAGCGATTTTCCCCCATCCCTTTCCTTCTTTTCTCCCTTATCATCTCTTTCTCTCCTACTATTTTATTCATGACCTTGCCATCTCCTGGGGGTGTGGGCTACATCAACTGCTTCATGAAATTCTATTCCACATTAAACAGTGTGCTCTATCCTACTTGGTTTACAGGTGTCCATCAGCTGTTCTTATAGCAGCATGGCACTGAGGTAGAAATGTTCAGAACCCAAATTCTCTGTAATTTGCTGGCTCATCCTGTTACTGTGGTTGTGCTTGGCAGCCTTGAGGTCAACTTATTTGAAGACCAACATGCCCACTGTCTGCAGAGTGGGTGGGACACTCCTTGTGCTGCTGAGCTCACTGGTGTTATCCCTGTGCCTGAATGTTCTGCTCTTGCCTGCTGGGTTGGCACAGTGTACCTGGAGCTGTGCCTTGGGAAAGAGTGACTCGACCACTTCTCTGTGTGGTCCTGCCTGGCCAGCAGCAGAGCAGAGCTTCAGGGCACATAACCACACCAGTCCTTTCTCTAAAAAGTGCCACTGTGCTCCCCCTGCAGAGGAACTACAATTTTCACCACAGAGTGGCTGCCTTGCAAGTCACATTTCCCCATGGATACTCTTTTATTGGCAACTGGTATCAATGACCCAGTTTTTATTCTATTTCAATCCCATATTTTTGTCCATAGATGTTTGCCACCAGTATGCTAGATAGCTGATAATGCTTTGACAACTCTTACAGCAGTGTTTATTCATCTAAATCATACCCTGCTGGCACAGGCTATTGTACCAGCATGGTGTGCTATTTCATTTATACTACCTATTATATCTGGTCCCAACTGCTACTTGAAGAAAATATTTCAAGGAGCTTATTTCAAGACCCTGAGTGCTTCAGGGCTGCAGAAGCAAGGAACCCTGTCCAGCTCCTACTCCACAGTGAAGAGATCAAAACTGACATCCCAAATAGAGAACATAATGCTGTGCTGGGGTGGGGAGGCACAGTAATGACTTGTGATCACAGGCCTTACTGCTTCTGAGAGGCTTCCTTGCTGAGAGCCCTGGGTGTCAACTTTGCAGCTCTGTCCCACGTGTGCTCCTTTGCTTATGGTAAGGAACCCCAGGAACAACTGCTCGCTTTAGCCCCTGTGTCTGTCAGTGCAAGCTCTAAAATAGATTCTCCTTGAGCGTACACAGAACCTGACACTGTTTCCTATGATGCTGTTTATGAAGTGCCTGTTTGTATTTAGTTGTTTTGGCTGGGAAGAAGATAACCACCCTCTTTTTCCTGTGTTGCTGTGTTAACTTGGGCTTTGTGACTCTGAGTGGGTATGTGATGTGAGGACAGCAGCCTTACCCTGCCAGCTGCCTGCACATGAATGTGTCTGGGGTTCTTCTGACGTATCAGTAGCTCATCTTTGTGATTTAGATATCACCTCAGTTTCTTTTACCTTTTGATTCCCACAGCAAGAAAAGTTTGAAAATATGATGTCGAAATAGAAGACAAAAAAAATTATTATTCTGGTTTTGGATATTTTTTTAGATATTGTGATTTTAACTTCCTTCCCTGATTTTTATGTGCTTAAAATTGGTGAAATGTTAAAACTGAAGCTCCTCCACAAACCAACCAACCAAACAAACAAAACCAAACCAAAAACAAACAAAAAAGTCCCACCAACCAAGGATAAAAAGAGCAATTATACTTTGTCATCTGTAGCCACGTTTCCTCAAATAAATTAGCTAAATGCTATTCATGACCCTTCTGAATGTTCAGTGTAGAGCAGACTAACAGTTCCTAGATCACTTCAGCCAGATCTAAGGCAGATTTGAAGCACAAAACATTGCAGAGGTCTTTCCAATCACGTTGTCAACCAGAGATGGTCATATTGCTGCAACTTGAAAAGTTTCTTCTAGAAAACATTACCAATTAATTTCTGAACTGTCAAGTTTAATTGACCAATTAAACAATTTAAGGTTTTCTTCCTGCTTGTCCCTGAAAGAGCCAGCTAATATTGGTTTCTTGAGATTTCTTGTACTTTGTATTGTCTCTTGGGCTCTTTACTTCTCCATACCAATTATTTTACGTGTTACATTATTGACTTTTTCTTCTCTCTGTGCATCTAAGTAGCCATGACATGCAAATGCTTTGGCTGTGCTTTGGGTTCATATGTATTGAGAACAACCATTGTTACACATTTTGTTGAATGCACTGAGCATAAATTTCAAAGGGGATCTTGGTATGATGAAATAGCTAATTTCAACTTCCTTTATACTTGACCTTCTGTATCTTTGCTCCACACTACAACATGGTAATTAAAATTGATCCTTATGGGGGGATTTTTTTGGTGAAAATTAGCTCATTTTCATTAAATGCATGAGTGAATTTGTTAGTTTAGCTAAGACTAATGATGTTTTCCATTCTCTTGTAATTGACATGCAAATGATAGTTCATGGCTTGCAACTTTATCAGAATTTGTCAATTCCTCTATTCACCAACTCCTTGCAATATGAAGTTGTGTTTTACCTGCAGTACCTTATGCAGTGGCATGGGAAAATGTTTGTAACTTCTTGGTTATCCAGAAATATCCTCACCCTTGCTTGCAGGAAACTGGCCCTGCATTAGAGGGGTCAGAATGGTCAGGCAGCACAGGTAGCTGCAGAACTGACAAGGTTTGTAGTTAAAAGCTATGGAGATTGTTGGCATAGGCTTTCTCTCTTCTTCCTTAAATCATAAGACTGAATTTCTCTTCATGTAACAGTCTGTGCCTAGAGCTAAACTTACTCTCCTGCATGAGTACACGTGGGTCTCAGCTAAGCATGGTTTAGTGGGTTATTACCCCCCAACCCTGAAAATGCTTTTTTTAATCCTGTTTATACTCTCAAGTTTCCATGCCTTTCCCACACATTTATCTCTTCAGCCTTCCCACACACCCAACCACCCACAGAATTACTTTAATTAAATGTTACTCATGTGTGGGTTTGCTTACCACTTCTCCCTGCTTAATTTGTTTCTTTCTAGGGTCAGTGTGGAAGAGTGGCTTGATTCAAACATTTAGCTTTGCTATCCGTCAGTATTAGAAAGACAGTAATGAGGCATGTCCCTCTGTCTTGGCTTAACCCACAAGCAGGTGAATCCATCTGTCAGTCTGAAGTTGCTTTATGCTCTACCAGTGACTTGACAGGCTGAGATAGACATTGCAGGCAGAAGTAGACAGAGGAAAAATGTTCTTATTCACTAGATACGCATTCAGGCAAGGGTTAGAAGTTCTTTTCAGACTTTGCTGGAAAAAGAGTTAGACTGAGCTAACAGTCTAGCACAAAACTCACACTGTGTTTGGTCTTTTTGTGTTATGCAGAAAGTATTGGTTGGTCATCTTAAATTGCACAGGTCTAGACATTAAATAGCTAATGATTTATTAATTGATTGCAGAAATTCCAGAAAAGCCTGGGGTATTTTTCTGTCTTGAATTAATCCTACA
Source organism: Climacteris rufus (assembly GCA_013398175.1). Taxonomy (NCBI): domain Eukaryota; kingdom Metazoa; phylum Chordata; class Aves; order Passeriformes; family Climacteridae; genus Climacteris; species Climacteris rufus. The sequence continues at coordinate 1,127,151 of VZRZ01011485.1, read as the reverse complement.
TGCATATGGCAATTTCTTTATAAAATTCTGACACAGTGTGGTGGGTTGACCCTGGCTGGCTTCCAGGTGCCCACCAAAGCCACTCTGTCTCCTCTCCTCAAATGGCCGGGGCAGAGAAAAGGCACCAGACTGTGGGTTAAGATAAGGACTTCAGCAAGCAGCAAAAGCAAAAAGTGGTGCCTGCTGATTAATAGCTGAATAGTAACATCATCTTTAAAACCCCATCTAGCATATTCTAATCAAATCTGTCATGATCTCAAACCCTCTGAGCTGCATGGTGGGCCCCAAAAAGGACTGTCATGCTTCTGCCCCAGCTGGCAACCAAGCCCCACACAACCACTCATCAGCTCGCTCACTTCCCACATTTGCTTTTTACTGATCTGATTAAATTGGAACCTGTAATTACTTTGTTATTGCCTAATATATTCGGATGGTTTTATGCACAAATATAAAATAATGTCTAATTAAAAAAAACTGCAAACCCCTCCTCTTCTTTTCCTTGTTTCTTGCCTGCTTTTAATCTTTGTGTGCATTTTTGTTGTTTTATCTTCCTTTTCATCTCTACAATACTACTCCTTTTTTATAGTCTTTCTCGTTTTCCTTTTACTTTTTTTTTAATACACATGCTTTGTTTCTATTTTCTGTTTCTTCCCAGTTTTGCTCATTCCAATATTATCTACTAGTTTGCTTTCATTTCCTCCTTCTCTATAGGAGTCACATACAAAGCTACCATTGATTTTAATGTGGCACGGAGAGAATATGGAATCTCTGAAGGGAATATATAGTTGAAATTAAGAACAGACATGAATTCTCTGGTATTTTTGTATCTAAATTGCAGCAACTTGCTGGTTCTAGATGCTTTTCCAGATGATACCCTACGCAGTTGTGTTGCAGCATCAGCGTGTGGTGCTGCCTTTTTTGATTTAGAAAAGCTTTTCAACAGCTTTTTAACAGAGATCCCTTAGGTCTTCTACTATTCTTGCTTAAAGGGGATTTGTACATTTGCTTTTCCAGCAGAGACCTCTTTAAATCTCACCCACTGAAGCAGCTGCCACTGCCTCTGGTCTCTTCCCTGTCTGGGAAGTTGCCACTGCCTCTGAAATATAATCAGAGTTTACCCCAGAACACAAACTGAGATGCCCATTTAACATCCACCTGCAAGTGGCAGCAGGATGTGTCAGTGCTCCTCAGGTCCTTCCCCGCCATAGCAACCAGCTCTGTGAAAATGCCTGTGAAAGGAGGGGATAAAAGAGCACCTGTGTGGCAGCTCCTCACCTGCCACTGCCTGCAGGTCTATGAACACTTCCAGGTGTGGTAGAGAGAACATGAAACTCGCTCCATGGAACAGAGGACCAGATTGTTTGCCTTTGAGGACATCTCAGTCTTTAAAAACTGACTGCAGACCCTGGAAGAAGACTGGCACTGCCCCCCAGCTTCCTTATCCCTTCCAAAGTAGGAATGGAGGGTTTCTCTTGCTGTGCTTTTTTGCTTTGGGTTGTAATTCAAATACTTTTCTTTTATTCTCTGATTTATGAAAGGAAAAAAGAACAAAAGCAGCAGCTTGTCTTCTGATTCAATCAGAAGAGAAGAGCATGCTTACAGTCCTCAAGTTTTTTCTGTCTGTGGGTTTTTTGTTGCTGTTATAAAAAGTGCATCAAGAGATGTCAACTATTTAATTTCATAAGGATTCACATAAGTTCCAGCTGTTCCAGAATAGTATCCAAATACTTGATTTGAAACCAATGTGTGTACCCACACTGCAACATATTGCAGGCACAATCACCCAGCTAGCCAGAAAGATCTGAGTCTGCCTGTGCTAATTAGTGTTTGCAGATGAGGCTCCTCCAGTGGTAGCTTAAGTCAAAAAAAGATCTCGTGGGTCGTAAGGACATCGTGAGAAAAGAGATGTCTGTGGAAACCATGTAAATTTGTTATTTTTATGTTATAATAATGCTGGGGCACCTAGTTTTGCTTTTCATAAGGATCTGATTTATTTTTTAATATGTTCATATTACAAAAGATATTATTGCTGCTATTGCTTAAAGTGATTTATTGCCAAAAATGTGGTTGTATGTATTAATCTTAAAGCTGAAAGATACTCAAAAAGAAATTTTGTGGGTTTTCACTTACATTGAGGAAAAATTCGTAGTTTCAGCCAGAGAAATTCGGGTTTTAACTTTTGCATTTACTTGAAAATGTAGCAGTTCTGTTGCCTATTTGCTTAGAGAATTATTCTTTTGTTTTTAGGGGTATGGAAATATTGTGCTGAGAAAAACGGTTTTTCATAGACACATTCCACTCCATTTCCTTTCTTACATAGTTTTCAGTACAGTGTTGCCAAATTTAATGAAACATATGCCAAGTTTCACCTCTGAATGTTTGTATTTCCTTGTTCTACATAAGCTTCTTTTTTTTCTTTAAAGAAATCTGACAGGGACAGGTGGCAAAGCTATTCCAACCTGGAGAAGCAGAAATAGAATTTGTTGTTTACACATGAATGTCACTTTTGACCTCTTTTTAATAGAGAATGTATTCATGTTTTGACAGAGTGGGGGAAAAAATATTAGATGGTATTGAAAAGTAGAGGATGTAAAAAGAGAAATTAAAATAAGATATAAAGTAGGTTTTTAGCAAATTGAGACACTTGCATTTTATAGTAATCCCTCAAAGTATGGAGTTTCAAATACGTTGCAATTAGTGTAATTGGAGGAGTAAACATATTTGCAAGGTAGACAATGAATAATTTCTAAGGTATGACCATTGTTTGCTCCTCATGAGCAGGTGATATTAAATCGTAGTAAATTTACCCCATGGTACACAGTAATTTAGCTACAAAATACTGTGTTAGACTCCCAGGTAAGCCTTGCAAGCACTTACAGCTGACAGGGTTGTGTGCTGGTGTTGGCAGTAATTGGGTAGAAGTGCTTATGGAGTTACTGGCTGCAGGAGCAGATCCCTGCATGGTGGGGTCTGAGTTTGTGCAGAGCTGCTGGACAGGCGTGTTGGAATGCAGGTGTTGGGAGGTTTTGGAGCACTGCAGCTCCCAGCCCGGCTGGCAGGAGCTGTACTTGTGAAACGGCTCACACATGCAATAAAAGCACTTTCACACCAGCGGAAAATGTTGCTATTGGCTCCTTCCCGTCTCCAGCAAGCATTTCCAATTTTAGAACTTGCTCTCATTTCTGAGCTGGGCTCCCTCTTCTCTTTTTTTCCCCACTGAGTTGAAAGCATTGCACATCCATTCCTTTTATCTCTCTGTTCTCTCTTGAAAGAAACTTGCAGCCATTTCCCGTGTTATTTCTCTTTTTGCATGTACAGCAAAGTCAACTTTCCAAAGTTTTTAATGCATTTTAGAGACAAAACATGTTCAATCAAAGGTACCAGCGTCTGAATCACTGATTCTGTTCTGCTCTTTCTAATGGAAAGAGCCACCCTTTTTTATCATTTTATTATTGTTATGCATCAAGAGACGTTTCTGTTTTGAATACAGCTGCAGTTTTTTTACTTTCCTGGGGTTTGTTTTGTTTTGTTTTTTTCTTTTCCAAATACATAGTTTTAGGATAACAAATTTACTATATTCCAGGCTCCCATGTGTCCACCTTAGCCCAATGCACCTAGTTCTTCTGCCTGAAAGTTTTATCCAGTCATAGTTTGAGAATTTAGGTATTTGACTGGGGTTATGTAAAGTTAAGTTTCCTGAATAAACTATTGCATGCCTAGAAATGTAGCATATACTCACTGTGTGCCAGATGATGTTAATCCTAACTATGCAAGTGTAGTATGTCTTCTCTACAGGAAAAATCAGTCATTTTGTATGTCACATTTCTGACTGAGAAATGTCACCCCTCCCAGCCACGTTATGCCCTGGCCACCCACTATATAAAATTGCTTTCTACTGTCATCAGCTGTTTAATATCTCTGTAAACTATATTTTCAGGTAGCAAGCTGAATCTACTCTCAGTATCTCCTGTTTCCTTAACTTAAACACTCATAATGCATTGCCTCACATTTGAGTAGCTTTCTAATTAATTGAATTATTGATTTGACATATTTCAGACAGTGATCATTTCGACCTACTACGTTTAAAACCAGCTAGCTAAGAGCCCTAATTTAGGAACCTGATACTTTTTATTTTGATTGAATTTACTGTGCCCTATGCTTTAAAGCCTTTTGCCTTCAGTGGGAAGGAAAGAGGGGTCATATTGCTGAATATTCAAGTTTTGGTTTTTTTTCATCTGTCTGTCTGTTTTCTTCCATGAAGAATGGTGCTTTGCCTTTATTGTAAGAAAAAGGAGACTTTCTGGGTTGGCATAGAGTTACTTAGGACATTCACAGGAAGGTGAATACATGTATAGCATCATCATTCCACAGGTATCAGAACAATCACTCCATTCTCTTCTGGAAAGCTGTGCCCTCAGGTATGTGTTGCTGCTGGAACTAAAAAGAGGGGAAGGAAGCTGCTTGGTCATAATTTTGTTGCCCCTCCAACAAACCGTGCATTTACTACAAGGGATTGTTCTTGAGCTTACATTTTGGGTGAAGAAATGGGAATTAACTAGTAAATCCTTAGGATGCAATTGAAAGGACTAATCATTTAGGGATGCTTTGTGACACCTTGCTCTCTTGATGAAATGCAGCAACTAGGGGTGGTACTTGCTCAGCAGCTTTCACTAAGAGTAGATATTTCATGACAAAAGCTATTTACATCTTTTGCTGTTGGTTTTTTTTGGTAATTTGTATAGTGCCCAGGTGATGAATTTGTTGCTCTTACTTTGATAAAATACCTTTGCACCTTGACCTTCTTTTGGTGAAAATAATATCCTAGTGCACATTTAGGCCAATTTTATCACTGAGAGAAAGAGCTTGGAGTGCTCTGAGCACTTAAAGGTTTTTTTGAAGTTTGTTTCAGTCTTTTCTCTGTAGCCACAAATGCACTGTCCACTCTCTGCTAGAGGGAAGGTGGAAAATACAGAAGAAAATCCCTGAGCCTGAAGTTCCTGCTGCAGGAACACAACACAGGCACAGTGCTGCCGTGCACAAGCTTGTTGGTGCTGATGAATTGCCCTGTCACAGAGATGTAACCAATGTTTGGAGATCTTGCAGTGGTTTTGCCCTCACACAGATGCCACAGGGGCTGCAGGAGGATGTATGACCCGTTGTGTTGCTGCCTTAGGAGCACAGTGTGTGTCTGCTTTGGTGCAGCCGAGGGACTGAGGGGTTGCTGTTGCCAGCAGCTCCTCAGAACGTGGGGTGATCTGTTGGTGCTTTATAGGGCTGCTCTCATCTGGGTTTGAATGCACAGCAGCCCTTCTGTGTTTTCTCCAGAATTTCTGAGGTGTTTCCAGATGATGATTCCTTATATGAGGGAAGTTGAATTGTGTTTCCTACTGCTCTCACGGGGTAGCACAAAACAATTTGAGATAGAGACTGTACAAGCTTCTGTCCTCAAATGATAAAGGTATTTCTTTCTATTCAGGAGTTCTTTAGATTTGGGAGTGGGCTATAAGACGGAGGTATTTCTGAATGTGTTTCTGCTGATCTAATCTAGTGTGATTCTTTCTTGTTTAGAGGATGATCCCCTCCAAGCATCTCATGAAAAGATTTATTTAATCCTTGTGACCATTTTGTGAGATTTTGTGGAATTACAATTATTGTTTTTTCTGAATTTATTGGGAAGGAACTAGGGTACAAGTAGTTTAAATAACCTGCCAGAGGCAAAACTGTGACAAAATTGATTGCAGAAGCTGGCTGTCCTGTGCCCAAGTGTCTAGAGTGAGAGGTAGCTTTTTTCCCATAACAACAGAATGCTATTGCTGAATTTCATTTTGAACTGATGCTTTTGGAGCATTGAGCATTGAATAGATCCCTGTCTAAGTTTGATTTGTGTGAATGCTATGTTTCAGGTGTATGAATAGAAAAAAGTGTTGGCGAGATAGTCTGTTACTTAGGAAATTTATATATATTTTTTTTAAGGCAAAACTCTGCAGCTTGGTTTGAGTTTCAGACATACCATTCAGACAATGTGAAGTTACCATCTCCTCATTCACCCCCACTTTGGGATTTGTGATGAGATGATACCACACACAATGTCAGGATGTATCTGCTCCTTTGCCTTGGCATAGTTTTCAGCTCTCTTCCACAGAGGAATTGGATTGAGCAGTCAAAGATGGGCCATGAAGTGATGCAAGGAACATGACCACTGCCAGGATCATGGCACGGGTCTTAAGCTCCCTGTAGCATACATGCAGCAAATATGAAAGTGTTTAGCTGTGTTATTGAGCTTTATATATGCAGGGATCTGGGAGTGTTGGGGTGGGGGGACTGGAAACTGGCCTTTGGCTTCCTGGGTTGCTGAGTTTAAAGCCTGCACTGCAAAGTCTGAGACAGCTGCAAGAATGGTGGCAGGAGATCATAATATGGACAAGGAGCACGACTGGGAGGGATGCTGGCAGCATCTTGTTGGAGAAGGGCACTTCAGCACCTCCTTAATCTACTCCATCTCTGGCAAACTTATTTATGTTTGGCTTTTTCTTTTCTTTTCCCACAATAAATGCATCAGGCAAGGCCAATAGTGATGTATATCCACTACAATTACCAGCAGGCAGAAACCCCTCAGAGGCTGGGAGTGATTTCTCGTTCTTTCAACCATTCCTGCATAAGCGTGCAGAAGATTGTAACAGCAGCAGACACCTTTTTTCCCTTTCTGTGGCATTTTATCCTCGTGGTCTTCCTTTCCTGTATTTTTTCCCCCTCTCTTTTTCTCTTTTTGCCATTTCTCAGGTGCCTATAGATAGGAAGATAGTGCCTTACCCTGTCACATACCTGAGAGAGAGCAAAAACAACTCAGGTGCTGTTTCCTCAGAGATATAAGAATTTGTGGTGTTTGGTAGCCACAAATTTTACAAGAATATTTGTGGAATTACAATTTGGCCTTGCTCATGGTAGGTTTCAGTACCTCAGATTCCATAGTGAATTGCTGGGGAAAATATTTGCAACCAATACTGTATTTGTGCAATATTTGTACAATACATCAGTCAGCTGTCAGCTTTTTTCTCAAGTGGGGCTGTGCATATGCCTGAATTGTTAATTTTGTATTTCTTAAGTAATTATGTATTTCTTAAGTAATTGTCACAATTCGCTTACCAAGAGTGCTTCTGGTTGTTTGGCTCTGAGACGCTATTGAATATTGCAGAAAGCAAAACAGCTGTATTTGCTCTTTCTAACAACTTCTTATTTTTATTTTAGAATAAAATCTGCATGGGAAGATTTTTTTCACATTGGCACGAGACCCTATTTAAGGCATTTGGTAGTTTTGTGTTATTTCCATGGGTAGTGGGAAAACACTTTTGCTTTGCATTAATGTTTTAGCTAAAAATATGGAGTGTAAACGAAAGTAATTTTAAATTCAGGCAAAAAAGAAATTATAAATGTTCCTAAAAAATGATAGCTAAAATACAGTGCTGTATATGAGCTTTCAGTTTGATAAATACTTACTTATGAGATCATAAATACTTGAGGTACAAAAGGTTAATGTAGTGTGAAAGGCTGTAAAACACAGCGAGCAACCTGCTAGATCATAATGATGCATTAGTACCTTTCAGTATGAATGCTGGTGGTTATAAAAATCTTCAGCTTGAATTTATTCTGTAATACAAGAATGTAAAGCCAGAGTATCTTCACTGTGTACTTTTACTTATCTTCTCATATTTATTTCCCTTGGTAAAAAAAAAAAAAAAAAAAAAAAAAAAAAAAAAAAAAGAGTGGCTCTCATCTGTTCATAAATGCTCACTGACTGAAAGTGATAAAACCCCCTTTTTGACGATATAATTTCTTAGAAACGTGTCAGGTGTTGTCTGTGTGCTCAAAGTAAGTAATAAAATAAAGTAATACTCAGTGATTTTTTTTTTTGTCTTTTCTGTATTAATAAGTTTCCATGAGATAAAGTAAGCAATAATGCATAAAGGAAACAAAAGTGATATAAATTCTGTAAAGCAGTAATGTAATTTACATTTTAGGGGGAAGAAATTCAGTACTAAAATCACAAACTGAGCATTTACTGAATGGCAAAATTGACTTTATCATAATAAATATAGTACTTCTCAGTCTTAGAAATCCTCTGCAGTTTATAATTGTCTCCAATGTGCTGATGCAGCTAATATTTCTCATTTAATATCTACCTCTGTGGAGTGTTAATTTTCATGCTTTGGTGATCATTGCTTTTTACTAAAGCAAATTACTTCCTCTTACTGTTATATCAGAGCTTATGACAGATTAGGATAATTTTGCTGTCATTAATCTTTTGAGTCTGTTCCACTCTTTTCAGTGAAGTGCCACATTTTGGCCAGGCTAAACTGAAACACTTAATAAAATCTGAAATCAGATATAAAGAATGTGCAGGCTGTTGATACCTGCTTTCAGCCTTCTCTGCTCTCTGGTTACAAAAAAAGAAATATTTTACTTTCAGTTTATTCTTTTCATAAAATGCATCTGTATCTGGAGGATATTCGGTCGTTTTGAGGGACTAGACAAGAATAATGTTGAAGTGAAAATATTTGATTTAGACACATCCATCTTTTTAATTATTATTTTTAGTTGTGGAAAATCTACACATTCTGTTCTTATGAACATACAATTTAAATTGATAGTGTTTGGATTGTGCAAATATATCTTTAGGAATCTCTGTAGGTTATTATTTTTAGTTTAAGACCTAATTTAAATTTGCAAGGAACACTGCAAGCAGTTTCTGTGCTGACAGAATTAGCCCAGAAAACCTGTGAGAGACAGTGAAACATCTTGTAAAAGCCCCCATAATTTCTCTTAGAAGAAGATATTTCTTAACAAATGCTGAAATGGTTTATTTTACTTTAGAGCAATTGTTCAAGCTAGAAATCCAAATCACAGAGCCCAGGTAGGCCAGTATATCAAGTAACAGATATATGACTCATCTTGTCAAATGCTGCTTTGTATTACAAAATACAGGATTTTGAGGATAACATAAAAAAATATACATATTCCAACTTATAATTGTATACTAGGCAGAAATTTAGTTTGTTTATTTTATTTGTTAGGATTGTTTTGCTGTAGTAGCCTCAGAGCCTGCATTTCCTGAAAGCAGCCCCCAGTGCTCAGTCATTCTGACTGACCAGCTGTATATTTCAATAGGGCCTCTTCCTCCTTTCTTTGCTTTTTATTCTGTTTTTTTTCTTTTTAGATTAAATGTTCTCCTCATGCTACAGTAATCATGGATACTGCTAATAGAATTGCATGGTAGAACTTAATTAACCTTTTCTTCTTCCTTTTTCTTTAAAGGAAATTTGAGAGAACTCAATGGCATGGTTCCTAATTTAATGCATCCCCCACACTGTCTATTAGGGGCTCTTCATTTGAGTGAGTCAGGTGAGGCAGAACTGCCCATCTTTATTTCACAATTCATTTTCCTGCAGTTGAAATGTTCACCTGACATTCTAATCAGGGAAGAGTAAGAGTTCTGAGTATAGGTGTTAATAAATATATATTCTTCATGAATTTAGATAATTTCATAACTGCAGCCATCAAAACATATTGGATGGTTATGCAAATAACTGAAGGAATTTGAAATTGCACCAACTGTTTAGAGTCTCATTTCTTGAACTGCTTTTCTTTCATTTTGTAAATAATAATTAAAACTTCTCGTGGTGGTTTTACTCTAGGTGTTGAGTGGTCAGGTCAATTCTTTACCAAAATGGAAGTGAACTGACAGTAAAGGTTAAAATTTACAATTCTAGTTGTAAATCCATTTGCAGAAGTGTGACAGAACATTTTTGACATTATTTCCTTTAGAAGCAGAGGAAGGGAAAGGTGTCACAACAGTAGATTATACTAAAGGTAAGTGCAATTCAGGCCATATTTCTGTTACCTACTCTTTTATCTTTCCCTGAATGAAGTCTGTTTAAGTGTTCTCAGTTCATTATATTTCTAAATGAGTTTTACTGCAAATAGCTGTTAATTAATGCCATAACTTCCTCTCATATTAGTGTCTAAGTTCTAATCACACAAAGATGATTCTTAGCTCACCCAGAGTCAAGTCTGGTTTTATAGATTAACACACCCCTGTGATTTCCTCACATTCCTGGAGCACAGTACATGCAGTGGAGTCTTGGTTGTCAAACTGATTGACCAAACCCTTTTTTCCTTAAAAAGTAGTAAATGCAGTCAGTGTACAAAGTAGAATGAAAATTCCACAGCTAGAAAAGAGCAAAAAAGAACCCTGAAATGGTTTATTTTGAGTATATGTTAGATTACCAAATATTTTCAGAAACAGCAGTGAAGATAAACATAACTGTATGTCCCTAAATCATTATAGAAACTAAAAGTCTGTTTGGCTGAGCTTTTATACAATTTAGGGAGAAAAGCTTAAGTTTAGAAGCAGTTTCACAAAAATAGCTGAAACATATTTCCTTTTTTTTTGTTAATAACTTACATAGATGTTTGGCTGGGATTGGTGGGGCTTTCTTTTGCAGTAGAGGTTTGAAATACTATTAAAAAAAGGAAAATAATTCTTTAAGTTTGATGTAAGACTGGCTTTGGGATATCAGACTCTGTGGCATTGTTTTCACGGAGGTTGGTTACTTGTAAGTTAACTCTGTGATGGATGTCTGGCAAAAGTGTTCTGTTGTCAGTTTTCCTGGAGTTATGTTGCTTTTTCCTTTCAATTGGCTGGAAATAATAGGTCAGACTTTAGTTATGGTCCAAGGAATCAGATGAACATTACAGCTTACATTTACTGGTGTGGGAAACAAGGTGTGTGTATAGAGAGACTTCAGTTATGTTATGCAGGTGGAAAGGATACTGGAATGCAGAAAGGAATGACAATTCTAAATACTAACAAATGATGCAGTAATCATGACTGCCCAAGAGGAAGTTTATTTATTTATTTATTTACTTACACTGTTATACTACTATACAAAATACTCAATTTATATGTCAAGAGAATGTACAAGGGGAATAGAGGAATCTTAGCTATCCAAGTGAGTTTTAAAGTATAACTGACAAATCAATGTACAATGAGGAAAGTGCTGGTGCTTGAGTGCCTTCCTGTAGCATATTAATCCTTTCTCTCTGAAAAGTGCCTTGTTTATTTGGGTTGTGGCCATCAGGCGATGTAGAACAGTGATGGGAAGAGGTGACATTCCATTGTCATTTGCTGGTATAATAATATTGCTTTATTAAGTAATAATTTGCTTTACATAATATCTATTCTGCTGCAATTCCAGGCAAAGCTGTGGAGGCTTCCATTTCCCTGTGTCTGAGAGAGTCTCTTTTGAGCCAAGTCATAGAAAACAAGGATCTCTGTCTGTATGGGGTGTTTTGTGTACCACAGAAAGTGTCTGGGCACATTCAGTACAGCTGCAGTAATCCTGCAGGATGGTTGTGAAGGTTACCAAGTTGTATGGGTTCTGACCCCTTTTTATATTGTGAGCACTTTCATGGAGAACTAAGCATAACAGTAGACAATATCAAAGGGATACCCTGATTTGATTATTTTTATAAACAATTTTTTCAGATGCAATGCATGCAAGAGCCCCAGCAGATGCAGATGAAGAGCGTTGCAGAAGCTGTGTTCCAACACAGTTGAGTGCTTTATGAAATAACAAATGTTTGGTGAAGATGGTGGAGGAAGGAGTTAAAAGCCATGTATTTGCATATGCATAATGTAGGAAATAGGAATTAACTGAATAATAATACCACTACCAGTACTTAGGAAAGGATATACAAAATATTTTAAGTACTCTTGTCATATTTCAGGAAGATGAGGTTGTGGAGGCCCTGGCACAGGTTGCCCAGAGAAGCTGTGGCTGCCCCATCCCTGGAAGTGTCCAGGGCCAGGTTGGATGGGGCTTGGAGCAGCCTGGGATAGAGGAAGGTGTCCCTGCCCTTGGCAGGGGAGTGGAGTGAGATGAACCTTAAGATCCCTTCCAATCCAAACCATTCCATGATTCCATTAAATTCTATAACATTCCCACTTTGGGTGATGTTGCCTTGCTCTTTGTAGCTGAAAATAACTAAACCATAGTAGCTAGTTCTCAAGGTTATTGTTCTGTAAACATAGCCATGTTATTGTAGAACTATCTTATCAATGCATTCCTTTCCCATGGACACAGACCCTTGATGGACATTTTCCTTGACCACTGTAGTTGAAGGAGGAAGAACTGATTTCCTCCAATGAATAGTGATTTCTAAAAGGGTATATAAGAAATAAAAGAAGGTGGGTCTTGCCCCTCTTCCTTCCTTTCCTCTGAACTTGAACACAGCTGTCTCTGGCTCTTCTTTCTGCGCCTCCAGCATTCCAGCAGCATTAGGGTAATGCATAACTTTTTTTTTTTGAGGGGAAGCTTTGGTGGATAGTGGCCTTTCCAGAGAGTTTATTGCATATTTTGTAGTACTTTATATCAGATACTGGATCAGGATAACCATTTGCATGCTTGCATTCGTGAAGCCTGGTATTTGAAACAATACTTTTCCAGAAGAAATAGTGTGTGCAGAGAATGCAAGATTGGCCTAGATAATTGCAATGAACCATACAGAGCCTTTGCTGATATTTTTAGAATTTATTTATTGCACAGGGTTTTTTATATAAGTAACAATTTAACTGACTTTCCCTCACTTGTCTAGACTAAAGCTTTGCTTAGAAAGTAACTCTAAATCTTAACATTATTGCATTACATTATTAAAGCATCAGTGGGATCAATTGCAAACCTTTTGTTCAGTTAGCAAAATATTTTTTTCAAATGAGATGTGTCTTAGACACTCTGCTTGTTGTATTTTTATTTATATGCACCCACAGCAGATTTGTGGAGCAAGCCGTGTAAATCTGAGCATCATTCTCATCACTGTGAGCCTGGACAGGTGGAAATTAAAAATAATCCAAAATAATCATTGAACTGGAGGGCATCAGTTGGGTCTGTAGTAACTTTATTGTTGATGACAATATTCACAACAAAACAATCCACTTATTGCAGTACTGTTAAATTAAAAACAAAAGCATATTGATTAGCATGAGCACATATGAGTCAGAAAAGGAGATCCAGTCTGTTAGGTAAGAATAAAATGCATTTACATACATAATTTGCAGAGCACAAGAACACTAACTGCTCAAGGAGAAAATTTTTGTCCATCCAAATGAAAATTTTTCCCACTCTCTTTTTAGATCTTCCTCCTTTGCATGTTGTTTTCTCGTAATATTCTGGCATCAGCCTTTGTGAATGGTCCTTGTCAGGGCACTGCTGGTCCTTCCTGCCTTGCCCAGCCTCCACTGGGCTCCCCAGCACAGCCCTGCCTGCCAAGGGACGCACTGAGAGGGACCCTGAGGCACTGATTGCTGTCCTGCCCTGTCACTGTGTACCTGCCTTCAAAGGCTGGGTATTGTCACTGGACCTGACCCTGATCTGCTGAAGAACCAAGCAGGATCAACTAGAGCAGGTTGTTCAGGACTATGTCCAGTTGGGTGTTGAATCCAAGGATGGAGCTGCACAAGCTCTGGGAGGTTTGTGCTAAGGTTGGATCACTCACAGGAAGAAATTTCCCAGCTTCTAAACAGAATGTCCTGTGCTGTAGCTTTTGCTCATTGCCTTTTGTTCCCTCACTGGGCACCACTGACCATTCTTGCTCCTTCACCTACCTTCGCTTCCTCCCATTAGGTATTTGTACCTTCTCTTTTCCAGGTTGAACAGTCCTGGCTCTCTCATCCTCTCCTTGTTTGTCAGATGTCCCAGTCCCTCCCATATTGCTGACTGCTGTTCCATTTACACTCCCCTGCCCGTGGGGCTGCTCCTCACCTACTGCAGGACTGGGCACTTCGCTTGGCTGAACTTCATGAGCTTCCTCTTGTCTGTTCCTCCAGTCAGGGTCCCTCTGCGTGGCAGCACAACCCTCTGGGGTGTCAGTCGCCCCACCCTGCTTTGTTTCACCTGTTAACAGTGCTCCTTGACCGAGTTCCATTTCTGAGAATTCAGGGGAAGATGAAGCTGTGTAATAGTGGCTGAGGGAGCATGGCTGTAACACCCTGTGCTGATTCCTGAATGGGACTACAGACAGCTATTCTGGCTAATGGTTTCTCTGTAGAGATGTTAGATGGAAATAGATATATCTTGGCTGAGAAATTTCTGGTTGCTGTGCTTGAGGATGAGTGAGGGAAGAGGTCTGTTGGCTAGCTCATTGTGAAGAAGAGGGAAAGATGGAAATAGTTTTAAAACTCCCAGTGCCAACCCTCCTGATTCAAGGGTTGCTGTTAATGTTTTCTTCGCCCTCTATCCTGAGAACTTTTCCAGGAAAGGAAACCTGAGTTCAGGGAGATCCCAGTCCTGTTTCCAGTTCTTTAAAGGATGTTTCCTTAAACTTTGAGTATCAGTGATCAAAGCAGTTCTGCAGTGGGAGCTGCATTGTGCATCTCTGTAACAAGCTGCATTCATATGATCAAGCAGAATTCACCATAACAGCAGCATTCACAGCTAGATTTGAAATGATTATTTAAAGCCTTTAAAAATTCTTTGAACCATCCAGTAGTCTTTAGATTATTTGTTTCTTTTTTTTTTTTTTAAGTGGGAGAAGGACTTTATGACTGGATGTTTTCTGAAACTTTAAACTGTTTTCCACATTAATGAAGGAAAGGAGTTGGGTGAGCTTGAAGAGAAGATGAAAAAGAATGAGTTTCATAAAGCATAATGTTCCATGATGTGGACTTTTCTCTCTTTGGTTGGGCCACTGGGAAACTTCAGGCATGTTGCATTTGGAGAGCAGCAGGTACAGACCTGCTTTTCCATTCAAAATGTCACAGCTCCTTGGAAATGCTGCTTGCATTTGGCTGCAACATGTGAAGATATGAGAGTACCAAACATAACCAATAAGAAAAATAAATTCAGCTATTTTTTTTGAATAGTGTTAAACTGAGTTTGAGAAATTGCATCCTGCAAGGAGCTGAACTGCTGGTTGTTAAGTTGGTGTGTACCTCAGGATAAAGAGCAATGTGATTTTAAAAGCATCTTTTTGTGACACAGAGAACCCTCAAATTCTTCTGTGTTTCAGAGGGCTCAAGAATTGACTCCTTGGGCAACGATATGCAAGTGAGCAAATGGAAAGTCACAGCAGGGATCCAGCAATAGGTGAGGGGTCAAACAGTGGAAAACCTTTTATCACGCTGTCACATTTTCTTTCTTTTCATGAGCTCGAGCTGTAGCAATCAGCCGTTCTCTCTCAGCGTGAAACTCTGCTCTCACAAGTTCACTCAGCAGTTGGCTATGTCAACACAACTCTTACAAAAAGGGACTTTACATGCATGACATAAATCTAGTTCAGGGGGGAATTCCAGAAACTAGTGTGCATTGATTCAAGCTGAGGGTAAACAATTCATTGTAGCCAAACCTGCAATGTTCCATCTAAAGACACTTCTTCCCTTTTTTTTTTTTTAAGAAAGTAATGTCCTCTTAAGCTGTGTAGCATAGTATGTAATTCATGATTTTTCATTTGGACAAATACTCTTAAACGTCACAGCATTGTACAAGGTAGTTGCAGATGTTGAAAGTTATTTTGTCCAGATAGAGCCTGTTTCCAGAACAAAAGTTTAATAAGCTTTATTGCAGTGTTGCAGTCTTTTATAATGTTGACTTATGAGGGATAACACTTGAAAGAATTTTTAAGCTAAATAGAACATTAAAAAAAAGAATCTCATTCTATTTTATAGCAGTAATGCTTGTGCATGGGTGAATGACCACAGGTAAAAGTACAGTTGCCTTCCTGTGTATACATTTATGTTCTTGTGTGAATCATTTCTTTATAAATCAAGGTAATAAGTGAGTTGGATAGGAGAACTTAGGGACAATCAGTGGATTTCCAGAAAGTAAGGATGCCAAGTTTTGCATCAGTCAGAAAGTTTTACTCTCAATGGCATTGTGTCCTGATTTACTGCCTTTCAAAGTGTAACTTAAGAGAAAGTGTTTTAAGAACTATCATAACTATTAGGTATATTTACCTGTAAGCTTTACAAAACCTCTCAACATTTCTTCATCTATTTTACCCCTCTTCCCTTAAGTTTTATTACTCAGATGGCAGATCTGTATTTTTGCACATTTAGAACATATCCTAGCTATTCCCCATTGATACTTTCAGAAGTAACTTTTCAAGCCTTATTTTATATAATTTATCTATATAACACCATAATCCAATTTATCTCTGTAACTCCATAATCCCTGAAGCCCTTCTCTGGGGTTGAGCTAAGTGATTTAAACCAAACTGGTTTAAGGTGACCTGAGGCTGTGCTGCCATGGAAAGGAATAAGCCTGTCCTCCAGTTTTCTTTTCCAGCATCACCTGCATGTTTTTGTCCCTTTCTTCAGGGGTGCATTGGATCAGCTCATAACTCACTGTATGAAGAGCAAATTTCCAGCTGGATCAGTGGTTCTGAAGCAACAGGAAAGGCAGGTGTGGTGTTGAGGCTTTGGGTGATCGTGAAACCACTCCATGAATGCTGTGTGTCCTTTCAGACATGCAGGGGGAAACAAACTCCATTGGGAGAGAAATAGCAGAGGTGCATCTACAACATAAATATGCTGAGCAATTCGTGGGGAAAAATGTCATGACCAATGCATTTTTTAGTGCTGAGGATGCTGGTAGCTTCTGGTTCTAGTAATACTCTGTAAATAAGCTTGTGCAGTGTGAAGCTACAGCTCCCACTCAAATGATAAAAACCCTCTAATCAACTCTAATCAAGATTTCTATATTTATTGTCATGGGGCTTTTTTGCTATGGTTTTGTTTGCTGTCTATCTGGATTTTACATTAAGCTTTCAAGCATTGAAACAAAGTTTGTTTGAACACTTTATTCCTGCTAAGCCCTCTTAAGGAACAACAAGAATTGCATCAGAAATAACAGACTTCTGACTAACAGATGAAAGAGGAATAACAAAATCAATTGAATATTTCTTTGTGTCTGTGTACTGCTATTCAAGATTTTTTATTTGTATTAAATTAATGCTTTTGTCCTTTGACCAGTATAATATTCCCTAATCTGTCTGCTAATTTTTTCAAGGATAAACCCATGGAATTTATTATGATATTATCTTGTGAAAATATCACAATAATTCAGTTTTCTTTTATGTAGTGTGAACTTCTGAGGATGTGCAGTGTGTATGCGTTTCCCTCTTGGCTAATGGAGCCAGGATGCAGCTGATTAGAGAAAGGTTTTGTTAATTGCTGTTATTGTGATATTTGTGGATGAGATCAGTAGGTCATCAGAAATATTTATTGAATCGATGCAAGCAATAAATAATGCATTGAGGCAACCTTTTATCATTCCTTCTCCCATTTCAAGTTACTGATATGCTGATGTCAGTTGGATGTCCTTACCTGAACTTGGCAACTGCTTGGTTACACAAAACTCCATTAAAACTTATTAAAAATTTTCTTTTAAAAATAATATCTGCTCTTTATGCCAGCAAATTTGGCCCAAGCTTTGACACATGTTCAGAAGTAAAAAAAATTATAGGTTTTGGTGATTCTCTTCTAGACATGATTGATATGCTATTCCCTGAGATCCTGCTGAATATTTTAGAAGAAAAATGATGAACCAGCAAAGGCAATGTAAAGCACTATATAAGGGCTATATTCCATATTGTTAAGGAAGACAAATTGGGGAAATAATTAATGTAGCCAAGTTATTAATTACTCTTTGGTTGTCCTGCAGTACCAGAGGCTTAAGAAACCTATCTTATTGCTCCTATCTGTCCTCAGAATTAATGATCTCTTATTTAGGCTGCTAGCTCTCTATGCATAAGCTATCACAATAATAGCAGTGCTTTCTTGTAGCCTGTGGTATCAGCATCCAGAATGCATCCATCTAGAAATGAGAGAAATAATCACTACTGCTTGGAAGTCTTCAGCCCTGAACAATACCCGGTATGCTGCAACCCCAGAGCATGTTCAATAGTGGAACGTCAGAAACTGCTGAAGCAAAGCACAATATTATTCAGGTTCTTTTTCATTTGTCAGTAAATTGGATTAAGGGATTCTACCGGGGTCTGCTTGTTTGTGGCAGTATATCTAAAACTAATGTCCCAGTCAGAGTCAGCCACCTTACACTGTCTTCCTGGTAGTAAATTGTATTCATCTGACTGATCAAGGACCTCTAACATAAAATATTCCAGAAGGGAGGTGGTTGTGTCTCCTCACTCGCAGCAGGTGCACTGACACCCTGCCTCTGTCGCTCGCAAGCCAAACGTGTGTGCTTCACATTTCACCTCACCTTTGAAAGATGTATTTGATTAATAAGAATAATTGACCGCAATTGAACATCTAGCACGCTTTTGCCAGCAGTGAAAGGGAAGGGAGGACAGCTCTTAGGCACTGATAGATGGACAGTAGCCAGTGTGAGAGCTCAGCACTTGAGTGAGGAGACAGCACAGCCTTCAGAGCAGAGACTTGGCTGCTCTGCATGGCTCTTTCAGAGCTGTCCAAGGGTGCAGTCACACAGGATTGCTTTGGTTAGTTTTCATTTGGTGATTTGGATAGTAAAATATTTTGTAAAGGATATAAAACCAGGATCATTGTACCTTTTGTAATCTGGGCAAAGAAGTGAAATTGATGTAATGGTGAAATTACTTTGTCAAGTGTGTGGAGTTCTGACCCAGCTGAAATAAAAGGGAATTTCACCATTAAAAACAAGGGGGTCAGGGTTTGCCCTGCAGGTTTAGGTCTCAGTCTCTGAAACCAAGCATCTCTGGAGTGTGGAAATGTAGCAACATAATCATTGAAGGGTTAGTGTTGAAGTGACCTTAAGGATCATCTAGTTCCAAATAATCGAATGCAGTCATGATTATACCACTACATTTCTATATTTCTTTTTGCATAATTTCAAGTGCCACATCTGTGTGTGGTTTGCATCAGATCAGAACAAGGAACAGTGCGTGTTCTCTTCAGGAAAGGATTCTTAAGGGATAAATGGAGGTGGCATGGGCTGCATGCTGTGCACTATGAAGTACTTGAAATATTTTGATCTTTAGAACTAATTTGAAAAATTAATCTCACCTTTTAATATCCTGAAAACAAGGAGACCTTACTATTGATCTTAAACGTGAGATAAGGATAACAGAGATGCAGTTCACAAGAAAAGTCACTGGTACTTCTGGTAGTGTTTCTCACAGCTGCAAAATAGCACAATGATAGAATTTTTTTTCAGTGTACATCTTTGTGTGAACATTTAAGGACAATCAGATGTATGTGCAAGATAATTCCTTTTCCTCTCTGTTGTTATACTTCTGGGAAGCACGTTGTAGGGCTGTGACTTTTCAGAATATAAATTTATCAAAACAAGTATGATTAATTAATCAGTTAATCTACTTAGGAAAACAGGAAAGCTACAAGCCCATCGCTTTGTCCATGCTCTGTCAGTGGTGTACCTGGGAAACAGAACTTTCAGAAAGTCCCAAACTCGGTTTTAAATTATTCTCTTTGCTCACTTTTTAATGGAAAGGTAACTTTCCAGAATCTAGATCATTTTTAAATGGAAAATGTGCAATATTATCTGAGGAAAGTATGAAGCTGATTTACTATGCATGATTTTTTCAGTTTGTACACATTGGGCATGGTTATATTTTTGCTCAGGACGTATATATATATTTTCTGCTGAACTTTTCTCGATTGCTTTTTTTATCGGGTTTACAAATCAAATCAAACAGGTATATTGCAGAGCTCTGATATTATTTTCTGTGCTTATAGCACAATGTATTGAATTATGCTTGCTCATGTAGTGCTGCTGCTATTCTCTCCAGATTGAGAGAGAATGACTGTGGGGGCTGTAAATTCACTTGGCTTCCAGCACCACTGGTTAAATCAAGAGCCCTATTCAGGCTAGAGAAGAGACAGAGCAAGTGTTCATTACACAAATCAATTTGGTCAAAAGTACAGCACAGTGGGTACCCAACCATTGCTCACATAATATTGTCAACTTAATCAAATAATGCCTAGAAGACATTCACAAGCTCTTTCTCTCTGAGAAATAACTTGATTGGTGCAGCAGGAGAAAACAGGTGCTGTTTTGAGCATTTATTAAAAAATTTAATGAGTGCTTTCTTTTTTTCTAAATTTAAAATTCTAAAGAGCTTTACCTTATGCTGGCATGTATACGTGACACGCTCAGCACCTAATTTACCATTGAGCATATTTAAAAAAAAAAATCTGTTGCTTTTTTTCCTCTTTCTTTTCTCCCTGAAAATATTTTGCAGGTTATTCCTGCTAGAATTAGGCTGTTCCTCTAGATTTGATGTGGATTTAAAAGATATGAACTGATTTGTATTTGTTTGCAGATTATAGCAGAATGATTAGACCTGGTAAAGCTTCTTCATATTCTTACAATACAACATATTTCCTCTTTGTCCAGGCTGAGATAAAAGGTTTAGTTCCATTTTAGGCATTTGCACTGTTTCTGTTCCATTCACTCTTTAAAAGCTGAGTTTGAGGACAGTGTTCTTTTCGTAGGGGTGTGCAAACAGCTCTTGTGTGACAGCATTTCAGTGCAGTGAAAACAGGATTTGGGGGTGAAAGATTTTGCCCAAACCACCATTGTTTTGTAGGAAATGAAAGATATTAGTCAGTGAAAAGAAATGGAGGGAAAGTGTAACACTTACAATTCCAGTGTAAGATACTTTGCAGGGCTGACTGTCTTCAGTGATGGATGGAGAGGGATACAGAAAATTTGTTTTAGTCGGGAAGGAGAATGGAATGGGGGTTTTTGTCTACCCAAACAATGTGCAAAAGGCCCTCTCTGATTTCAGGTTCACTAATCATTGTTTTATTTCATGTGCTGCCTTTGCCACAAGTGAAAAAGATGGGACATGAGACTCGTGCCCAGTCATGAGTAAACTGGGAAATGGGCTGGATTAAGGTTTTATGATGGGTTTTTGAGTGAAATTTACTGCAAATATGGATTAGTAAGGCCTTGGAAAAAAGGTGTGTGTGGGGGAAGGAGATAATATTTTTTTACAAATAGAAAATTAAAAAATTTATTATATCCAAACATTTGGTTTGGTAGTTTTCTTCACTTCTATAAGTTGTTTTTATTTTAATTCTCAGGAAAAAGCTAAGAAGAGAAACCAGAAAGATTTTACCAAGAATTTTACTTCACTGTGAAATCTCTAAGAACTTGAGTGAAGTCTTTTAAAGAATAGGAGCTTTCTGTTTCTAGAACTGAGTCAAGGAAACAAAAATAAAAATATTTTGGTAAAGATAAAGAATTTCTTTAGAAAACAACAGATGTTAATTCTTCTGATGATGGATTGGGTTTAAAAGGATACAATATATTTATACTGAAATGGTCTTCTTATAAAAAATTATTTTCTGAAATACCCTCTTTGATATGGGTTTGCTTACATGTAAGAATGGTTTCAATTTTAATTTATTCTAACACCTAAGCCTTCAGTAGCTCACTGAAGTAAAGGGTGTTCATCTCAATTTGTTTTGCTGTAAGTGAGAATTTGGTGTTCTATTTCTGCATTCTGTATTTATAGCTTTCATTATAAGTTTAAAGACTATCATATATTAAGATTCTTTAATATTTTGTAATTGCAAATATGTGGTGGAATAGGGACCAGAAAGTAGTCTGATTGCATACAAGACTGCAGGGATGGAGCAAGGATAATGCCCCATCCTAACTTCAATTAATTTTTAAAGAAATATCAGACATCACTCTTCAGGTCCTCTAGCACTGCAAATATTCTCCCGAAATGTATTATGTATGTGTAAGGTAAACTACATTCTAGTTCTGTGAGTCCACGGAGCTCTGAAAGTTGTGAGATTTTTCAAAATTCAGCCTGTCCTCTGTCTTATGTGGATTTTACCTCCTTGGTGTTGCTTGGAATTTTTTGTGTCATCTTGACATTGCAATTTCAATCTGCAGTTATCCTTCTCCAGATCTCCAAGGCACTCCCGTGGATTTTGGGATGATAAAATGCTTTGTAAAGAGACTGTAATGTTGCCAAGCCTTTTAATTTGTTTTAAATGGTTTTGCTCTGTTAATTCTGCCACAGGGATCTTGAGGGTCCTGTACAGGTACAAATTGGTGATGACAGTGACTTTCTGAAGTTTCTGGTTTTCAGTGCTCACTGCCCAAACTCTGAAATCATCTGTGCTGAAAGTGTACATTTGAGGCTTCTTAGAATATTTTTTTTTTTATAATGGTAAAACAAACCAACCAACCAACCAAAGGCCCAGAAAATAACAGTACCTGGATTTACCCACTCCACCCACAATTTGTACGTCCTTCATTTTAACACCATCTTCAGAAATCTCGCTGGATTTTGTTGTCAGTAATCTGTTCAGCTTCTCAGTTGGGAAGTGGCTCCCAGTGGTTTTATATGTAAATGGTGCACAATTCAGCCCTCCTACTCCCCACTTCTCGTCATTTGCATTAATACAATGAACACAGATTACTTTTTCCAATTTGCATTTATACAGGACACTGATTATGTACTTTCTTCCTGGGGCACCCTCTTTTTCTGAAGTTAAACAGCACCTTCAGAATTCTTTAATTCTCTTGAGATGAATCTAATTGACCTTAAATTCTTGTGGAGTGTTGTATTTCAAGAGTTTCCAGTCTGTCATCCCCCACCTGCTGTCACATACCAAATTTCTTTCATATTTCTCTCCTTTTATGCCTGAAGGTAGAAAATAATCTCTGGTGTCTATGGATAGAACAGTTGACTCAAAATCTAAATTTTGAACTTTTGAGAGGAATAGATTAGCATGGAACATTTTTGTCTCTTAACAGCTATATACCATGTTTAGCATTTAAATCACTAAAAATTTATGAAGATAAATGATTTAGTTTGTGGGCCTGTGAGTTCAGGGAGTAGCAGATGAAGAGATGAGGTGGTGCTGACTCAGTTTGAGGTTTACACTTGAGCTGATCCCACTTGTCTGGATCACTTGCAGATCTTCAGTGCACACAACAGTTCATGTTTGTGTGTGAATCTCATTGTATCCCAAGAAGTATCCAAGATGCTGCTGCAGAAATAAGGACCTTTATTTGTAAAGTGTTCTTAGCACAGAAGTATAGACAATGTAGCTGTTAATACTTTTAATTTGGGAACATTTGTATTCTCTGGAGAAGATATGTTTGAATTTGTCTTGCTAGAATTCAATTTGTATGTACTCATTGTGATGTAAATGATGTGTTCTGTTTGAGTTCTTTTGCTTCCTCTTCAACAGGCTTGTTGGTACTAAAACTGTGTGGTAAGGTTTATTTTATTATTTTATTAACCATTTTTATGTTGCTTAAACTATTTTCTCTTAAAAGAAATTTCATACTAGCAGGAAATGGGCAAGTTCTTCATTATTTTTTTTTACATGAAAAAGGTCAGAAAGAGAAACTGAACTGTGACATTAGAACACAAGAGAAAAATGAATGCTTGTTAAAATAATGGGGTCAGAAGGAAGAGGAAGGACAGAGAAAATAGAGTAATGGTTGTCAAATCATCCTTGTAGTTTCATTCACCTATTTTCTTTCCCCTTCTGTTCTTCCAAATCCCCTCTGCCCGTGCACACAAGTATGACTATGCTGTTTTAACATACCCATGCAAAAGCTTTTTCTAATGAATGTGTGCTGTACAAGCAGCAATTAATTAGGCACTGCAGGATATAGTTAAAGAACAGAGATGAATAATTTCTATAACAAACTGATAGACCAGCATTGGTTAGTTTTCCTTTTTGAATGAAGGACATTCTGTTTTTTCCTAATCTTTCTAGGGATTTATAATTTTTTGTTAAATTGTTATACATGACAATGCCCTTCAATTATAAAACGGCATTTGAAAACCAGGGGACAGTGTCCCTGTAAAAAGCACCATGACATAATCTCATTTTGGTGAGAAAGAAAATCTGTAAAACTTTGTTTCTGGGTCTCACTTTTCTGTCAGGCAACCTTCACCACTGATTAAACTTGTGTTGCCTCTCACAACTCAAGGCCTTTTCCGTAATGGTCACCATTTATCTGGACAAAATGACCCTCCAGTGCCCATCAGCACTGCCTCTGGAATGGCAACTAGGATGTGATGTGTTACCTGCCTCCTGTGTGGAAGTCCCAGTGGCCTCTGAATGAAAGTACTAATCTGATTTGAAAGTGTCTGGCTTGATTCTGCAAGTAGGCAGTATTTGGACATGGAGATTCACTTTCTTCCCTTGGCAAACACAGAAGAGTTTAAAGGGGTTTCAACACTCTTATAGTATAGGGAGACATATTTATTCATTATTTAAAAATATCTAAGAAAATCTACAAATAACAATGTACATGTTATTCTCCAGTTTATTCCAAATACATATTGTCACTTAAAATGTATGCTAAATACAAAAATGGATTTGATTTTCATGTATTTAAACTTCTGGTATTCCTCAGTACCTTGGAGCAGATTTAACTGCATTTTAGTTCTTTTGCTTTTGAGAATTTAAGCCCACCCCCTTGTATTAAAAATGACAGAAATACTTACAGTGTGCTTTGTTTTGCTTTACCCTTTTAGCAGACAGATGATGCAGCACAGACCGATGGCCAGCAACAGACACAATCTTCTGAAAACACAGAAAACAAATCACAGCCAAAACGGCTTCACGTCTCAAATATACCATTCAGATTCCGGGATCCAGATCTTAGACAAATGTTTGGTGTAAGTGCTCATCACTTATTTATGCTTTTTTTGCATTTGAATTGCAAGAGGTATTTTGTATTATAGGCAGCTGTGAGAGCTGTATCTCTGAATTGGGCTGTTTAACCATTTTCAGTAAAGATTCCCTTTTCATCTCTTTATAACCAAACATCTGATTTTCCAATCACAACGGGGAAAAGAAATTATACTGATTCTACTGTATGTGATGGAGTTAGGTGTTTTGTATTACATTCACAAAAAGCTATCTGCATTGGCTTAAAATATTAAATGCATATATATTCCTGCTGTACACATCTAGATTTATATGCCTTTATTGATTTTGGAGAGCATGATGTGAAATAGTCAATGCCTGACCTCGTGAGTAAGGGACCCAAATCTGCGGAAGGAAGACATGGGCTGAATTTAAGCACACAGTTCAGGAGTAGGATTCCTCACCCATCCCCACAGGTTTTGTAGGTCTGTTGGCTTTGGAAGTTTGTGCAGTGTTTTTCTGTAAGTGTCAGTTTGTGCTTTCCCCAAGCCATAGCTTCCTTCAACCACATTCTCTGTGGTTCACATGGCCTGGATGTGCCATCAGCAACCGCCTCAGAACCAGCAGAGTTTAGGCTGGGTTTCTCTCCCTGCCCCAAGAGCTCTCAGTTTAGTTTGAAATGTCAGTAAATATAATCTAGATATACTACTTGATCATCTATTAGAACTCTGAAGTACTCTGAAGTATTTATGCTATTCTTGTTTTCTTTTTTCTGCCTCACTGAACTTGGATTCTCTTCTGCATTACAGTTTGTTATTCAGTGCAGCACCAAGTACTTCATGGTTCTATACTTCTCTCCATCTTTCGTGTTCAGTTCAGATTTTTAAGTTCTTCTAATGTGTTTGTATGTGAGTTAAAAGACTGTGTTTCTCAATATTTGTTTCCCTGAAGGAAACAGTCACAGAAAGAATCCTGATGTAGTATTGGGAAATGAGTGACTATTCTGCTACACCTGACTTGGTACAAGTTACTTCCCCTGAATGCTGCCTACAGCTCATCAGCAAAATAGCAGAAGGCATAATAAGTAACCCTCTAGATAAAAATATGCAAATTTATTTAAACTAAACAAACCAGTTAAAATAGATTTTATTTGAAAGTACATTAAAGGATTTTTTTAAGGTATTGTAGTTTATAAATGAATAAAAATTACATTTCCTTTTAGTATTTCTAAGTCTTAGTCATCAAAAGACTGACACTGGGGAATGGCTGGAGTTTTCCAGCTGGTTTTTGCTTGGCAACAGTAAACTTTTAGCTCCTGAATTGATAGAAAAATGAAATTTCTGCACATGTGAGTTGAAGTATCTCATATGAAATATGGTAGTGCTGCATCATTACCACGTTATACACACAGCAGATGATCTTTTCACATGGACATGAAGACAACAGAGGAGGATTGTTCAAACATTAAGTCAATGTCTGCATCTAGGCTGAAGTTGCAGTTAAAACATTAATTAAATAGTGAATGCAAGAATATAAAATAAGTCAAAGGATAACAAGTGATGGTTGACTTCTCATAACCATGCTATCACTCTCTATTATGCTAGAGAAGAAATACTGTCCTTTCTGGCCTGTAATCATTTATTATATGTTACAAGACTGGAGTATAGACTCATCTCTGCAGGTTCTGGGACTCTTGTTGGATTATTTTTCATTTGCCTGCCTCTAATTTCTGCCTTTTTGTTCAATATATTGGGTCACTTAGCAATGCTGACCCTGATCCACACTGCATGTCAATGACATATGAAATGGCAGAAATGACTCACTGGTGCATTACCTTGTCACTTCACAAAATGTGTCATAATAAAGTGTTCTAACTAAACACTGCCTGAGCCTAACTTTTATTCTCTTCCTTAGACAAGTCCAATAGGGCTCTTTTCTTTGGGGTAGGAACTGTGGTCAGATTTTTTTGTGTGCAAACAATGCCTAAAGAATTGAGTGCTATTGTCAGGTCAATAGGAATAACAAGCACTTCTAATATTATAATAAAAATGCAGTTCTGAGCAGGGGAAAAAAAAACCCAAAGTAAGTATCCATTCTAGTTTTCCAAATTATACTCCAGTAAGACAAAACTTCTTAGGGAGTAGTGGTTATAGTTTTCAGCAAGGGTGGAAAGAAATCCTCATTACTTTCAACCAGGTGGGAGTTTTGGTGCTGGCTTCATCTTGTTCCTGTAAGGCAGAAGTAACCAAACTCCTTACCTGTTCTGATAATCCTGTCCTCTTGCTCATTTATTGCTTTCCAAGCAGAGCCATCCAGTATGAAAAAATATGAAAAAATTGTGATGGCAGCTGTGTTGGAAGGATCCCAAGGAAGTAACTTAGTGTATACAAAGACAAAATTAAAAAAAAAAAAAAAAAAAAAAAGATTTGGGACTTTACCTTCACTGTGATCACGATTTAATGCCATTTCCTCTTTGTTAGGTGGTTTCACTGAACTTCAAGTTCCTCTGTGGAATGATAGTAACAAGTGTAATGATGCACACAATTGAGGTGTAATATTGCTCCAATTCCTCTAAAGTCTGTCTTTTTTTTGGTGTTTAACTGTCTTTGATTTTATATTGTTTAACTTCTTTTTATGTGTTGCACTATTCCCTCAAACAAGCACTTGTACTGTACATGATAGAAGTGTTGAAGTTATCTTATATTCATGTAACTTTTCTATTTCTTTGCAGCAATTTGGTAAAATCTTAGATGTTGAAATTATTTTTAATGAGCGAGGCTCAAAGGTAAGCAGTTTAATTCACCTGTGGAATTTTTTGTATTTTGTTTAAAATAGTTATATAAGTAAAAGGAAACAACTGCACTGCTGTGACAAAATAATATCTGAAATTTTATGTTAGTGAAAACATCTTATGAGCTGTCAGTCAGTTTTCTAAGCAGTATGAAAATCATTGGACTCATATCTCTTAAAGGGGGTAATTTTAACTACTCCAAACTGTCATCTGTTTCATGGGAATGTTGATTTTTGCTGTCCTTATTCTTCATGGTTAATTATTTCATTTATTTTATAAAATGAGTCCATAGTTAAAGTATTTGAAGGCAGGTTTGTATTAGTACAGGTATTTTTTTCTTTTTATTGAAATGAAAGATGATAATGATACCTAATAACTATCGTCTTCAATAATTAGCTTAGAAAATGTGATTGTTCCAGATTAAGTGCAGATGTTTTCCTCTTTAGTTAAAGCCTTAGTACACCAACCCTTTGAAAACAACTACTTTAGCATATATTTGATTAAAAGAGTTTTATTATATTGCAAACATTTAATATTTTTTTCAAAATTACTTTGCCTTCAATGCATACATCAATTTAATCATTAATAAAGAAATAAAGCAAGATAGAATGTCTGTGACTGCATTGGCATCACCTGGTGCAAAACTGCAGCCCAGTGGGTTCACCTGTGATATCAGCTGCATTACAGGGATTTATGTGTATGTCATATGCATACCTTATTTCCTTTTTCTGCAATGTCAGACACACTAAAAAGTTTATTCACTAATGCTTCAATCTTCCTGTAACTCATATACCATTTATTATCAGCAATGGAATTCTATTCCTGTTCTAGACATAGTATAATTTGTCATTTTTAAAGAATCGTGTATATCATAAATCTCTCTTAAATCAGAAATATTTTAATTCTGTTAATATTTATATTCTGAAATTAAAGCTTCACCTTCTTTTTTTTTTTAACCTAATGGAAGAGCTGAAGTTTTCTGGTTTATTATTCAGATATTAATTAGTCTCCTTGCCTGCCAGCCCAAACTCAGTTGGAACATTTATCACTTTTTCAGTAAACAACTAAAATGGATGGAATTTGGTGGCTTTGAATCTCCTACTCTGGCCCAAATTTATTATTCTTAAATCATGGTTGTTCAATAGTGTTTGCAAAAGATGCAGATTGTCCAGAAGCTGCTACTGTTGGATAGTTCCCTAAATTGCCAGAGCCATCCCACAGTGGCCACCTTTGCTGGTTGTGTTGATGAGGTGGTGCTGAGCTCTTGTGTCCCAGGGAGGTGGTTTAAACTCCTGTTTAACCATTAAATCTCACCCACATGGGGATTTTAACCACCACATCTGCATTGGGCTGCACAAGTGTAAGGACTTTTTTAAAGTTTTTGGGGAATGGCATAAGGAGGAGTTTCCAAATTGAACGGTTTTTGATGATGATCTTGCAGCAGTGAAAACTTCCGGGTTCCTTGTGCTAAAAGCAAGAAAGGGTTTCAGAAGGAAGAGGTTTTCCTAGGTGGGCTGGTAATATCAGTGGCCCAGTCCCAGACTGTGAGCCCTGCTCCTGTTCAATGCTCATTAAATGCTCCTGCACCATCAGTGCTGCACCTCAGCCCTGTCCAAGGGAGCTGCTGAAGGTGCCTGGGGCAGTTCTGTGGTCCTCTCATGGCTCAGGTCTGCTGCTTCTCCTCTTGCTCAGAGTTATTTCAGCTAGAGCTACATAGTT